>JABFQC010004882.1:0-12203 GCA_022817085.1 Psilanteris sp. ZL-2020
CTATCACAGAGTTATAATATATTTACAAGTAAAAATCTATATTGATTAAAATTTTGCATATAATATCTCGGTAACCAGTATTGGTAAAAGTTTTTCCACTAACAGATCATCACTACCTTTTGTAACATACATTTTTAAATTAAAATAACTATTTTCGATTTGAAACAGCAGATTTCGATATTAAAAATATATGAATTGATTGCTTCGTAGTTAATTTCACTTTTTACAATAAATTATAACTCCGAAAATAACGTTTACGTGTTCAGAATTACATTCAAACATTATATTCTTGTTTTCATCAATATTCTTCTTTTCTTTATTAATATTATTACTTCTTGTTTTAATATATTTAAAGACATAAATTGTTTTATTCGTGAATCCATTTCACAAAAAGCAATAATCATAATTTACTTGTTAGATGTAAAAACTTTAATATTTGGTACAAATTTTTGTAAGGTACACGAAATGAATTATTCTTAAAAAACTACCAGACATAAAATAAAGAGAATCTATAAAAAGTATAAGATTTCTTCGTGGAGGATAGTTTTTCACATTTCTCAATTTTATTTTGCAACAAACAGGCGGACCCGAAGAAAAATTTTGTCTACGAAAGGGTTAAGCGCTCGTGCCCAGATGAATTGATATCAGAAACGTAACTCTTTTTTAACGATGTATTTGAGCGGAGCGCACATGTACACGTGCAACTAGTAAGAGTAGTCGAGGACGTAAATGGGAAGCAATACCAGAGAGCAAAAGCACATTTCCGAAAGTTTCTGTGAAACTCCACTTTTTTCTAATTTACGCTCGAATCCCAATATTCCCTCTGGCAAGTAGTACACAGCCGTTTGCTGCTTCTCGCGTTGAAACATCGATGTCGCCCAGAAAGAGAACAGATGAAAGAGGGAGAAATTCGGCCGACTACACGGGATGCAAGGTGTGGCGGTTTTCAGGGATTTAAGTCGGTAAAAAGAAAGACGGACACTATTTCGCTCGGCTGTTATTTCGGACCTCTGGCTTCAATAAAGTTGCCTTTTTATAAAATATTTTCAGCCTACGTCCAATAATCGCAATTTTTGCATTTATTTCAATTCATTCTTGTAGTTTGATTAACTTTTTCAATTATTACGAGTTTACATTGGATTAACACGATAAAAATTGTAAAAACCTAAAGTAGCGAAAAGATTTATTCGACTGGTAGTTTTGCAAGAAAAATTGAACTTTAATCATCTTTTGAAATGTCGTTTAATTAGGACGCTTAAAACTTTTACGAAAAACTATTCAACTTCATAATTATCAGATAATAATTCTTGGCGCTTGTTATAATTGATGAGAAAGTTAAGATGTGGAAGATGGTTTTAGGATTTTTTTTTAAATGTCCGAAAATGACGTAATTATTGATTTCGCGCCCTTCTGATGCTTATTTGGTTTAATGAGATACACATTCAGACGTCAAAGTTACTTATTTCCACATTACCATAATATACGCATAAACATCAAATGTGACAATTCCCATTTGATGTCATTTTCTTATGGAACTTTACGTGCGTGGTATTGCTGTATTGCTTGTAAAAGTTTTTTGCATATTCTTGAAAAAGAAGTGCAATTCTCAAAGAAAAGAAAAAAGCTACATACTTTTCGCAAGCCTCAAGGGTCTACCAAGAAAAGGTGGAAAATCCAAAAACATTTTTCAAAACTAAATTTCTTTTCTCGGTATCTTATAACCTAATTCAACATGTTTCAGTTCTGTGAACAAATTTATACACAATAAATATAAAAGTAGATGAATTTTGCTCAAGTCTTACATTTGTGAAAACATTATGAATATTTATAATTCTAATACTTATAATCAAATTTAATAGATTTTCAAAACGGATATTTACAATTCAATCAGTACCTGTTTAATGTCTTGTAATTAATTTCGTATCTCGTTTTCATCAGACGAGTTCGTGCATATCAGATGAATTGCGTCTAATGATTACTGTATCTAACGAAGCTATATTCATGTCCTTTGTTTGTGGTACATTATTTGCTTAGATCGATATCATATTTCAAATATGATAGCAATTCAAATATTTTTAAAGGTATTGAGTCGTTACAAAAAGGATATTTCATTATTATATTATATAATTATTATTTTTAATATATTAAAATGAACATTGAAGTTTCATTTGAGCATTCATTTTTTACAATTTAAAATTGTATACCTTATGAAATTCAAATCAAAATTATAATTTCGTATTATCATATCACGTGGTCATTTACAGCATATATACAAATATCTCAATAACGTATAAATAATCATAATTATTTATGACATTATAACTATGTATTATTATAAAATTATAAAATATTTAATATTAACTGGCATATATCGCTGAAAATTTTATAAGCCAGTATTCAATTAAAAAAAATAGATATGCATGTTATACTTTTTTATTTTTCATTACATTTTCTATGCAAAATAACTATTTCAATTATATATATAGAAATATTCATTCATATATAGTCGGCTTGATAAAAATATAAAATATGTAATATAACACCTTTATTAAATTTTAACAGAACCTACTAAAATTTTATATGATTCACGGCTGATATTATAAAAATATATTACTTCATAAATATATATAAATACATTACATATATTAATGAAATTAAATACAATGCATTTTTAATCTGTATAAAATCACACATTTCACTATACTAATTTGGATAATCATTAATTAATATTGGTAAATTAGTCTTCATATTAACGAATTAAATTTATATTTTATTATACCAACTATTCACCACTCTTCATTATTCCGAAATTTTCATTATAGAGTAAACGCACGTTTCTATATTTATAACAGATTTTATAAGCATAATTCTTAAGATGATAAAATAAATTATATAACCAACACAATCTATAACAAATTGTACTTTAATTAATATATATTGATAATTAATATATGCAAATAAAATTTAATAAAATATATAATAATAAAGGAGCATATAGATAAATATATAAATCAAAATTAGTCTCAATTATTGAAGTATTAACATTTTTATATGTAAAAAATTCATTATTATAAACAGGTAAAAGATTCCAAAAAGCCTGTAATCTCGAATAAAATCATTCTTACATAATTTATATAAGAATTAAAATAAAAATATAGCTTACGCATTTTTAAAATTGAAATATTACTTTAAACAATCGACAAGAAACAAATAATCATATTTATCACATATCTTCAAAAATATAAATTACTAAATTTTCAATACAATAACGTGATCTCAAAACGAAAAAGCTCATTTCAAGAAATTACCCGAGGACAATGTCGTGATTTCTCACTCTAAACGTTGTCCTTTTTTCAGCTATAACAACCAGGACGATAAATCCAATTATATTTTACATGATAAAAATCGTATTTCTTACATCGCATTCCTCGTTCGGAAAATGAGTTATTATAATGATGTATCTTTTTAATTGAACGACAAAATGATATTAATGATATGAAAGAGTAATTGGAATCGTTGAAGTCTATACAAATATTCCGAGTTAAAACACCTCGCGTCGTTAGAGGGGACAAAGAAAAGCTCTTGTTCGCAAAACTAATGTATTTCCGGTCACGCAGCACGCGTGCTCGAGTGCACATTAAAAGTCAGCGCACTTAACCTAGTTTTTTATTTCGTCTTCTTTTTTTCAATATTCTGTAGACACGTGTTTGAATGTGACAAACATTTCAAGGCCTTCTCTACGTTTTTTAAGAAACGTCACAAATTGAAGGCGTGCTTAAACAGAGGCTCATGAATGTTTTCATATGCGCCACTATAATATTCATGCATTTTTCATGTAAAACGACCCGAATATTTGACTCACTTTCGAACGTACAAAGACATAAAAGGTACGGAATAACACATGTATGGACAGCAAAAGGAACGTTCAATTATTTTCATTTCCAAGCATCGAAAGCATTATCTCCTTCGTCAATTTTAAAAGTCATTTTATTTTTTTTTCTTTGTTTTTTTTCTACGAAAATGACTTTTCATCTTTCAGCATTATGTCCACATGCACTTTTTCTACCATTTCCGTGACATATAATGATATATATTACATTCCACATATATTCATCGTTTAAAGGTTTTATACCTTTTATGCGTTTATTATATGAATTCTTATTGATTGCGCAGTTGAAATAAGCAGATGTCGTTTATGAAAATCAATAAATTTGTGTATGAAAAATTGTTCACCTACTGATTATAGGTAAATTGAAATACGAAAGCACTGAAATAGTCGTTGTAACGTTAATCATTTGATTTAAACTGCTCGATAAACTTTTTTCTATGTCCGAACGATTTTCCGAACAACCTTATCGGTGAACAGCTCTTATCGAGCCTTCCGGTTCGTCGGATAACAGCCTCACTCTTGCGTCTCGTGCCAATTCGACAAGGGTGCTAGCTGGTTCAGCGACGCATACGCCCGAGAGATCACTAGGCCATTTAAACTCATTAACCATTATTCATGAGAAAAAGTTGTTATTACACCGGCACATTGCTTAGTGGGATTTAAATTATTATTACGAAAGAAATTTCGTTAAATTTCTCGTACAATTTCTTCGCGATACCACAAATTTTGTGTATATGAATAAATAACGTGCAATAATAAAATTGGATTATTTTGAGTTTCTTAATAAAAAGAAAATCGACTACGAAATGAAATTCAATATTTTAAACTGAAAACTTATTTTATTAGAACATTGGATATCTTTTACAGAATTTTAATATAGCTGATAACATATCAGGTGTTCGTTATAAAAGAAATTTATAATAATATAATTGACATATTCTATCGACGAATATGAATAATAAGGATTAGTATACGAAAACTTTAATTGGGTTATAAAATACTAAATTTAAAAGTATAAAAAATGATAGCTTTTCATAACATTGGAAAGCATATTTTATAAATTTTAATGCTTCAATTGTGTAATGCAAGATCTGCAAAAATGGAATATAATTCAAAGAAGTTACTTTAACATATTCATACTTAACTTATATAATAAATATACGATATGAGTTTTCTTATTGAATTTCATACTTATATTCTTTTAAAATAATGTTGTATGCAAACGAATAACATTATTGATATTAACATTGATGAGAACATACTTTCTCTTATCAGTTGCACAATTTATTTTATATACATATTTGTGTGTATTAGAAATAAAATTTTATGATGAAGTAAATATGAAAACTACAAATAAAAGTTGAAGATTCTGAATACGGTAATTTAAATTAAATTAGTTTCAAATTGCATTCTTTGTTTTTTAACGAATATGACTCAAGCTATTCTGTTCGTTGTTTACAAAAAAAAGATAAAAAATGCTAACGATTTCAAGAAATGAAAATAAAACAAAAAGCGAAAGTTAACTAAGAGAAAGGAGCATAACTTTATTCCTCTAGTGACTGTCCAGTTCCATTATAGTAAATTTATTATTCTGCTTCATATTAGTTTGTTATTTTACTTTTGAAAGAATTTATTCCGCCTAGGTGTTACAGAAATAAATTTCACTCTTAAACTTTCGAAATTTTAAACACGCAATTATCTAACAAATATAAAAATAAAATCCATTGCACTCGTACATCATATAACTTTTATAAATATTTTTAAAATGTGTAAAAAGTCAGGGAAAATTTGAATTCATACAGAAAAGTACACAATAACGTTGTATTTATGTCTAATAAAACTGTTATAAGATAAAGTATCTTTCTATAATCTTAACTTATATATAACTAATTTTAAAATAAATATTATATAATAATTATTAATAATTATATAGTATTAATATTAAAATCATGTTAATTTTATAATTATACTCTAATTACAAACAGTGATCTTTTATTTTACGAAAATGTTATTGGCATATAACGTTCTAATATAGTGTTAGTAAATTTACTATAATATTTATTTTCATACTTTTCAGTAACATTAATCCTCTTATTTCAATGCTGTACAATTGAAATAATTAAATGAACATAAAACTGGAGTTGTAAAATAAACATTCATATAATTCTCAGACTTTGTTATGATCCTATGTTTATACTATGTACGTTCTGTGTTCACAGAATTGTACTCAATTCAAGATTAACAATTTCAAATTCTTGTTAATTTGTTCATACTTATTTGTTTTTCAGCGCTGTCGTTATATAAAATAAATTTGATTCGTGAAAATTAGGCAATATGTTCATGTATGCTGCTAATTACCTGACGGGACACTGGATTATGCGTATACATTCTTCTTTATGATTTTACTTTAATAACAAATGCGAAGATAGCTTTAAACATACTACAATGCTTTAGTTTACGTCACATCAGTTTCATTTCTTATTTGAAACGCACTGCAGCTATAATAAACAATAATAATCAGTAATGACTTGGTGTATAAATCACAAGATCTATTAAAAGATACGCAATTTATATTGCGGCAAATGTCACTAACCTTACAAAATGGCGGTTTACTTTAGTACATGTACGTCTTTTTACTGAAGATGTTAAAGTGCAACAAACTCTGAATGATAGTACAATTAGAGATAATCTTGAGATGCGACTTCGGTATAATTTTGTTGCTGATAAAGAAGTTAGTGCTCATTGCACTTCAGCCATCCTCACAGTTAAGGGTATAGGAATGAAATTCCAAATTTTAAATGAATGGTCTGAAACACGTAATCTTCATCTCTTAGTTATTATATGATTATACTATGTTTAGCAAAATCGAGATAAACATATTTACATATATATATTCATATAGGTGGAAATATACAAGTGATAATTATACATTGAAATTTAATTAGAATTCAATATTTAAATCAAAAAATTTAATCAGTTTTAATTATCAAAAGAATTTGTTTTATTGTAGCAGATAATGCTCTCATATAAAAATTAGTAATTATACATAAAAATAGGTAATAAGTGTATATAGATATATATAGAGATTAATATAAGGACTCCACCCCCACACAGCCAAACCACAAGGACGAGGCCCTAGAAGGCCCCAGCACCGTATTTTTCTGATGTGTCCATAAAAATATCGTTAATGTTTGGGGACTGTCCCCCAACGATGCATATATATAAACAATAGCATTGGCTTCAATGGTAAACAAAATGGCCATCTGTCTCACAACCTGTTATTAAATAAACTTATTATAGTTCTCGATTAATCAGTACGTTGGAATTTATACTCGAAAATGAAGTATTGTGACAGCTGCACGCTATTATGTAATAAATTTATAACTATATATATACATTTTACTAATTACGAAACGTCGTTGTCAGTCGTTATATTTTTCATTTTCTGTTAAAGATAAATTCTAAAAGAACCAATCAATGTACTTTGCACAAATTATGATAATTTCAACTTTAAATTATAACTTGTAAAAAATCACAAAAACATTAACATTGATGTAATTATATTTTAATTGGATAAACTTTTTTTTAACATGACAGGATTACATTTGTAATAATAAAATGTATGAAATTGAAATGAAATGAATTTTTACAAAGCCATATATATTGTAGTAAATTTTCAATTCAAATCAATTAAATAATTTAATTTTTATCTTAATCAGTTTTAATAATTTCGATACATCTTTACAACTGGAATGTAAGTGAAATTGAAATTTTTTTTATTTTAAGACATAATTATCATATACTTTCAAAAAATATTAATTAATTGTTTTCATAGCATTACAAAATTATATTACATTTTAATGTATAAATTGTTATAAATGAGTACGTGTTTTTTTTTTAAATTTAAATAGTAAAAATTCACGAATAGTCGAACATATAATTAAACATAACTTAAGAATATGGTTTACTATCTTCTGATTAAGAACTAAAGAACATATTTTACATAAACGAATATTAATTAGAAAAAAGATTTCAAGAAAAATTGTTTAAAACACAATGCAAATATTCATAGCTTACATTTATTATTATGGACGCCGTTAAGTCACGGCATATTCATTTATTGATCATAAAGATAGTACATCCTGATTAAATTTAATTTTAAGCAATAAATTTGTCATAAAATCTGAATAAAAAGTGAAGAAGAATTGGTCAAAAGCAAGCCAGACGAAAGTTATCAATACCTCAAATACATGACGCGTTTACAGAAGCACATGTTCCGTAAATATGCGGAAGATGTGCTTTCAAAATCTGCGAGTTTACGAGTGCATCATAAAATTCCTAAGTTGAGAGGAAATTGACAAATCTATGAACTCATCGTAAACCCTTTTCTTGACTATGGTCCACATTATGACATTTTATCTTGTTGACATGAAAAAGTAATTCGTTTACAAAATTCGCCCTTTATATAAGGCCATAGTCATATAAATAAAACGATATTTTAAATGAAAATTGAAAGAAGATATATGATCAAGTACTTAATTGTATGATGCTTGGCATATTTTGAAAGATAAATGTATACTTGTTAAGTATCGTTATGGAGTTATCGTTAATGCATGAATTAGGTAACACTATAAAAAAGCTGAAAAAGCCCAAAACGACCAATCTATAAAGAATTTTGAGAAGGCTCCCCAAAACCAACCAACCAATCAACCGGTGATTTATACAGGTCATCCTCGTTTCCGGGTTGCACCCACAAACTATAAGATACTGAGCTCCCCCGATTTCGTACATTAGTTTTGTTAGATTTTTTAAAGAGGGAGGGGGGTAGTTGGGAGCGCAAACTCACGCTTTTTAAGAAATACCGAAAGTCATCGACATGGTGCCCAGCCATATTTTCTCAAAAAATATTATTGCCCTGCCGTACCTAGATCGCTCCAAAGTTGTAGTACCTCAAAACGACAGGTTGGCGAGTTTATATATATTTATATATATATATTTCTTGTCAGTCGTTTATACTCAACCGTGATTACATAATTTTGTCGTATACTAACCTTCGCTTAGCGAAATACCTACAAACGACATAACCCAGATTATATTAAGTACAATAACCATCCGTAAATTTAAATGAGATTGTAAATTCTTCGTGTAGTAATAATTTATAGCAACGCAACCGTCAAAACAAAATTGTTTTGCGATTGCTGGGTATGCTTTATGCAAAGCCACATACGATAGGTTGAATTTCGTGAAACAAGCTCGTTTATCTTATATCATGCTTAGTTTCTCCATGCTCGGTTTCTCATAGGCACATTCATTCATCTTATTCCACGTCGTCGAGGATTTCGATTGTCCTCGCGATGGACGTTGTAAGCTCTTCGTTATTATTTTACTCAACGCTTGGAATCATTGCGAATCAAACGTAAGAAAATATAAATCTGAAAGGAATTGAACGTAATGAAACCTTGATTTGAACTGAAAAAATGTTGACTTCTCTTCAAAACGAATCAATAATTTCCTTTTAAAGGCTTTTCTTTGTTTTGTTTTCTGCACTGTTTACAGGAATTATAGTCTCTTCAGAGCTTTCGCGGAGAATAATTAATATTTCATTTAATAACAGTAAAGTTAATTGCTTCTATCTATGTGTACACACAATTTTGACTCATAATTCTAAAAACTTGGAAGATTACTTTTTATATTGACATAATTTGACAAACAAAGTTTGTATGAAATGCTTACAAACTTCTAGATATGATCGTGCTTGAACTAGAAATTTCATCGCCGCGTACTTTTTAATAACTTCATACTAGCATATAGCGCAGTGTTGTATTAATATTTAAATCAATGGGACAGAAACTTCATTTATAATTTTCGAATAATGTTATGAAAATAATGATTTCAACGCCCGAAGATTCGCGTTAAAAATAGATACAACGCGGAATAATTTAAGACATCGAATACTGTACAATATTATAAGCTCTATATATATATTCATACACACTCGCACACACATCCACACACACACTGATTGCTTAAAAATGTATTTTTCGAAAAAATATTAAGAGCCGTGGAATATATAACAGAATGTAAAAAGTGTTTCTCTTTCTACGGAAGCGAACTTTTTCGCGACAATTAATTTAGACAATAAAACATTCTTAGGCGGTGTTTATTAATACACGCTTCGTTAAACACGAAACGAATTCATCCAAGAAGTTTGCCGGATCGTCAATATTATTATCCGTTCATCTACCATTCATTTTTTGTTTACTTTCTTTTTAACTACGCCGGTCGGTTATACACCTTTACCATCGGTGAATCTTTTCTACTTGTAAAGTTTTCGACTAAGGAGTTTGTTCAAAGAGAAAGTGTAAAATGCAGCAGCGAAAATGAGTCTCCGTAAAAGAAATCTTCAAGCACGCCATTAACGAGCGAATGTCCTCGCAATGCGTAAGAAGCTACTCTTTGAACAGCTACCAGAAGATGCAGAAACTAAGAAAAGTAGCAATAGAAATCTTTTTATAACCTTAAACGTGCAACTACGAAACGTGGAACAAAAATTACTACTGTTACCATCCTAACATTTCATTTATATTTGAAGTATTTTTTTTTAATTTGCATCCCAACACCCTGATGTTTAAATATAAACTGTAAACAATAATGAAAGCATTATATTGGATTATTGATTAGCGCAAATATATATGGAAAATAGCTGTTTTAATTATAGAATGGTTAAAGTATATAATTTATTAAACTTGTGAAATGTTTTCATTCAATATCAGTTATTTATTTTACATTTATTTTATCATCCATTTTATCCTATCACAGTTGGTAAGTTTTTGGTACAATGTTAGAATATCGGATCGATTCATTTTCACGGTCGAAATTCAATAGTTATTAGTAACTTCCTTGCCATTACCGATACCATATCATGTGCAGTCTGCTGTTCATATTCATAGCTTGTGGTCATTATTAACAGAAGTAATTATTCATATGCTAATAATAATTGAGGTTAAATACTTAAACGAGATATTTTTGGTCTTTTTTTATATGTATATATATAAAACATTATATATCGTTTACCACAAATAATATGTATTGTCAAAGAAGAATTACATATTTTACGACGTAATATAAATTACATACAAACCATATGAATTTTCACATTACAATTTTTTTAAACAAAAAATTAATAATTTAGTAATTAAAAGTTGTACTTTAAAGTACATATTCTAGAAAACGATACTATTAACTTTTCCATTTTATGAAAATTATCGACATAAGATTAAAAATAGTAATATAAGAGATGTCTGCTTCAGCCACGAAGGAGAAGCTTGTTTGCTTTAAAAAAAGCTAATAAATTAATAGAATTATTTTCTCAATATATAATGTGTTGTTGAATTGTAGTAATAGTAAGATTAATAAATGAAAATTCGATTATGAAATATTTAGAAGAGGAAATTCTATTTCAGAGTATTCTAATATATATATTATATATATATATATATGAATTTCAATTACTAATTATTTATAATATTTCTAAAGATATATGTTTATTAATAGATCTTTTTCCTACTTTTTGAGTACAGTAGAGATTGCTTGTAAAAAAGTTATTAATTTTAATTAGTTGCGTATAAATATTACTTCTAATTTGTATGCACATTGTTATCCATAGAATTATATAAAATAAATTTAAAATTCTAAATCTAAGGGTAAATACAAGTACTTTTATTTCAAGGAAAGAAAATACGCGACAGGAAGCAAACTGTGCATGCATTTCTTTATGTATAATAAAAAAGTAAATAATACGGCTACCATTATATATGACCGATAATAACGAGTGAAGCGATTGTAGGTTAGAAGAGTGAAAAAATAGGTTTAGAGATTAAATTTTAATTAAACAATTATTATAGAAATATTTACCCTCCTTTACTTATAATAAAATTGTAAATATTTACAAACGTATAATTGAAATCCTTAAGTAGAAAACTACACAAATAAATACAAAAACTAGTTAAAAAATAATCATTTATATATAAATAGATTTATCTTTCTTACGATGATAAATAATTATCATTTAGTAGATATAAAAACAAAATATACACAAAATTGTTTAAAAATGTAGTAAGTCAATTTTAGTCATATTGTGGTTTGTAGATTAAATAATCTAATCTTTATTATTTCTTTTATTAATTAACTTTAATAACTTATTTTTATATTTTAAATTGATGTACAATAAACGCTGATTATATATATATATATGTAGAGATAAATACATACAATAATAATAATTAATAATCTAGTTCTAATATTTAAAAAACAT
>JABFQC010004883.1:0-12201 GCA_022817085.1 Psilanteris sp. ZL-2020
GATATTATAAATTAGGATCTTGATTTTTCTTTTAGCTACAATCTGTTGCTATTAAGACTTACAATCCTAGATTATAAGATCGACGGTCTAGATCGTTATTTTAACAATCTATTTCTCTGAGTGTATAGTATAATAATTTTGCATTGTTTTTGTTTCGATATCCTTGGAACGCCAGACTTATAATAATGTTTAATATAACTTTTATCTACGTGTAATAAATATCTCCGTGATTTCCAGCGGTTATGGTGTTATTGCCATTTTTAAGAAGAACCAAATTGCTCGCGTCAATTTGTATCCCGTTCAATCCGCTCGTTATTGTCATTACGATTGTCAATTAATCAGGCCGCGTGATTGGATTATAATTTGCTAAAAGTTTGGTTGATTAACCGGTCACTGAGCAGCAATTTTCGGGCAAGCTGAAAATAAACAAACTCATTTAGCGACGGCCCGTCGAGACGTATAGGCACGGGATGCACCGAATCTTAAAAAGATTCAATATTCAAATTAGTCTACTGAATTGAATTTGCTCGTCAAAAATGAACAGCGACGTTCCTACAATAAAGATGTTCTTACTCGCAGGCACATACGACGCGCACTTGGACGATAATCTCAGGGGACTAAAGTTACCGAACTTAACGCGGTACTTCATTCAGTATGAAGTATCCCCCATAATGAAACAACGCGATCTCATGCGAATAAGTATAATACATGAAGGAGTCCGCTTTGTAGCAAGTTTCCATAAAACAAAGCGGCGCATTGTGCTCCGGGAGGTGTAAATAATTTACAGACGTCACGTTAGACCACGCGCGAGTTCTAGATTTTGTTGTTGTTGTTGTTTTTGTTTTTTTTTTTAAACTTTTATTAGTTCGTCGTTCGATTTTGGATAGGAAACGTAACCTTGCACATACGAGTGCGTTTCATACGCAACAAAAGCTGTCGCTGAAATTGTTTCGTCGCAACAAACTAGCGATACGGCATTCGCATTCGCGCGCAACAAAAAACGACTTCAATTATAAGTTTGTGTTTAACCGCTCCGCAAAAATAAAAATGACAAATCTGCGTGCATCAAACTGCTCCTCCCCAATATCCGTTCCGGCGTCGTCGTTTCCTGGAGAACTCGTTAATAATGTCGTTTTGTTTCATCTATATCATTTCCTCGATTCCGCGCTTTTTTTGTTTATTTAGTTCTTTTTTTCAACGAAGTCAATAAAAAAAGCGTGGATTATGACAAAGTGGTCGATAGAAAAAAAAAAAAGCAGCGTCTTTGGTATCCCCAAATTATCTATTTCCTGTGAATTCGAAAAAGCGGCCGATAATTTTATCGGAAAATACCATACAAACGACGCGTCGTCAATCGTAATTTTGCTTCAACGGGAACTCGCATCGGCGATCAACGCGAGCCACTAACGCAAACATAATTATATTGTTATGCGATAAAGGTGTGTCGCGGATGGATATAATTCTCGAAATATACGTATAACCGTGTATAAGCAAATTGTGACTCGCGCGGTGGTAGCGGCGAGGAGAGCTCCGGCGTGTTCCACTTCTGGATACGGCCCTGAACGGGCCCCACGCGAGCACTTCCAGCCGATCGTTCGTCATTGTTTCTCTCTCTCTTTCCCGCGACTACAACGTATGGAGCACGTATAGAGCACGTTGTACATTGTAATGAAAATGACAGTCGGCTAAACGGGGACATTCCTTCGTGACGACAAAATTCAGGGCCGTATCATCGACGGAGTGCCATTGACAAATCGTCGGGAAACTCGTTGAAACTCTGTTGCGGATTTGAATGCATAGAACATGGATTGAATGACAAATTCTCGTTTGAAACTAAAAATCAATGTTCGAATGTGCACGAAAACATTGGGGGAGTAATTGACAATGTCAGATGAATTTTTAATTGAAAATGATAACGTCTAATAGTTCTCGCAAGGCTTGTAATGATAATTATTAATGGATTAATTGAAATTGAATGCTTTGTATAAAAAGACTACACTGACGAACCGAAATCTGCATTGGTCCTAAAGTTTTAATTAAAATAGATTTCTCGATAAATCTTAATGTTCCGAAGTACCTATATTTCAAAGCGGGACATTATTGTATATTACGATGTTTTAATTAGAGGAAAGTAAACTTGGCGCTATGCGATACTGAACGGAATATCGTGATAAATCATACCTTTCTATCAGCATTTCGCGAAGTCAATTCTAACAGTCGCGCGCTCTTTTTCGTGTAATAAAATCGCTTCTGCAATCTCACCTGAAACAAACAAAATGTAATGGTTTTTATTTCAATCGTCGGAAATGTATATTAAAATTATATATATAAATATATTCGTATCGATTTATTTTCCGTTTCAATTAAATGAACCGAAATGTTAACAATTTTTTTCCCAAATAGATATAATACTCCAACGAGTATTTGTATTTTTCGTAATAAGGTTTAAAGTTGTGAAATAATGTTTTTCGTGTAATCATAATTAGTAAATGATATAGTTTTCAATTAAAAACTATTGCTTGTATTATAAATACACAGTTTTTAAAGTAATTCCTTGTACGGTGCAATTTTTAATTAAGATTTAAATACAGTTTTAGAGGATAAATACAAAATTATATAAGACCAGAATCACGCCGCGAACTTTATATTATTCGATAAAAATATTCATGTTATACGATACACTGAGTGAAAAATTATTAATTTTTAGTAAAGTTTCTTTTTTTAAAAAAAAAACAATGTAAATACTAATTTGGTATTATATTATGCATTTGTCAAAAATTCATAGTTTATTCATGTTTGATTATAATTTAAAAATCGGTTTATCAAAATTTAACATCCTCGTTTTTCTTATTCAATTCGCCAAAGGTTGCACAAATGTTTATTAAAATTGATGAAAGCGGATTGTCAAGTTTTAACAATCTAACCTAAAATGCAGTTAACAAAAAGTTGATGAAAAAAAATATATTTATTCAAAAGTGCTATAATGTGATTTATTGCAAAATTAATCAAAGTGAATATTATTATTATCAAGCTTTAACCTTACATTGTTCTTATTTGTCAAAAATACATAAACCAGTTTATCAAAATTTGACAATCTGACAGTTTACTACCAATTAACATTCAGTTTATTCAAATTTAATATTTCCGTTTTATAAATATTGGTGTTTCTTTCTTACTGTGTAGTATACCATCAAATAATAATTTTCGGAAAAAATTAATTATAAAATCTACAAAAACGTCTGATTCGAATTTAAAGACAGTTGACCTGTTTTAATTTAGCATTAATCGATCGTCGGCACGACGCAGATTCGCGTTTCAAACGCTCACGCGCGCTTCAAAGTTAAATTTTACAAAAATAAATTATACTGCGAAATACTCTGCCTTGCCGATTGTACATTAACTGAATAACAGCAAACAACGAAACTATTATACGCGTACGAAATAATTCGTCCAACGTTATTATTATTGCGACGATAATAAACACCAAAATTAATACTTAATTCTAAATGTTGAATTAATTGTTACGAATTTTAACCATATACAATTACAATTGTCGTTGTAACAATAACAAACTTGATTTGCAGCCCGGCAATTATTGAAATCAACCACTCCATTAAATACACAACCCGTACGCGAATTCCTAAATAAATCGCGGATCCGATCGAACGCGAATAACGATTGCAGAAAATTGGTATAATTTTTTAATGGACCATAAATTGTTGCTCCGAATTTACAATTTGGGTCTCCGTATTTACGACGCGAGAGGGGTGGAGGGGAGGGGGGGTCGCTCCGCGAATTAACTTTTGGATTCCGACATTGCGAATCGCCGACTAACGCAATAATTTATCGTATTTTGAATGAAACAAAAAATCTACTCGCTTGACATATTTCATTCGCAAATGCGATTTCCGTCGCGCAACAATAAATTAAGAAGTTTAATTAATACATCCACTGGGCATCCTTTCTCGAACAGAGTGCATTCAAATATGCACGTCAACTGCAGTTATATTAGCAGCCCCCGCTCGTACAATATCAATTTACCTTTCACGTATTATATATATATATATACTACATTGAATGAAACCGTCAATTAATTTCGTCAGCGCGGACAAAGAAGATTAACCCTTATCGTCATCCGTATCAATACCGGTCGAACTTTCTATCGGGCTACTGACGAACGAAACACGCGACATCTGTAGCGGAAATAATCAGCGATGTTTCAAGGGCGAGGCGAAACAAAAAAGCGGCCGCAAAAGGCGGACAGACGAACGGACGCGGAAGACGAAAAATCAATTATTTTGGCGAAACGAGATGCGTCGCGGTCGAGTTTTAAATTGTCGTTGCATATATCGGTCACGCACACACATATATATGTATATATGTATTGTATTATTTGGTGCGATGCATTGATAATAAAGCACCGTAAAATCGTCGTCATAATGAAAAGCAACTTGGAATCATTTAGGCGGCGCTTTTTGTCGAGCGCGTAATAGTCGGAGTTCGCTTCCTCATTTAAGTTAGTTCTCGCAGTCGAGAGATAATCGCGCACAAAGAGCGTAAACCCGAGGTTCGGCCGCTCGTAATACTCATTGAGGGCCGCCCCCGTGTCAGCCAGTGAGCCTTGCAAGACGTCGTGCCGGCTGCTGGCGTAGCTTAATCGGATTCAGAATCGATCTGTCGTGTCTGCGCGCACACGCGGCCGACCGTCCGCAAGGGTACGCGCCCATTCAAACGCGCCGTCCGACACGAAGGCAATATCAGATCCCGATATTTTGCGAAATCTGAAATTTATCGGTAAATTGACAGCGAGGTATAACGTTTCAAATGGGCGAAAGTTTATCAAAAAATATTACACAACATCAAAGTTTACATACACTGAGAGAAATATAACAAAATTTTTTACTGTTTTTAACAGTAATGTAAAGAAATGGCTGTCAAATGAGAAAAAAAATATTTAACAATTTACTATGTTTATTTATAATTTATTATTTATTTATAATATGTCAAAAGTGGACGATACGTGAAAAGACAAAAAAATGACTACATTATATATTAAAATTTTCTACATAAAATTGAATATATTATTATGTGCATTGACAATTTTACTACATTCTATAGTAATGTTTTTTGTATTTTCACGTATCGTCCACTTTTGATACATTATATAGTAAAATTATAAATTATATGTTAAACATTTTTTTCTTAGTTTAATTTTCGTGGTATAAATTGAATTTTTTAAACAGAAAAGAGTAAATTATTCAGTATTTAATGTTAATTTTAACGACAATATTTCAATTTCTATTACTGTTAAAAACAGTAAAATTTTCTGTTATATTTTTCCTAGTGTATGTAATATATATAGATTTTTTATTTGGATTCGCCATTTCGTAGTCCAAATGAATGGACGATCGAGGGAATAACCGTAACGGGAAAAAGAAAATCGTTATCGTTCACTTATCTTTCAGCGGATACACAAAGCGGCGCGAAATCGACAGCTAATGAATGCGAGTCCAATGATACTCCAGAGACTATTGCGCATTCATTCATGCGGCGATATATTGAATTATCGTAATCAACATTGCATCAGATGTACTCGAAACAATAGTAAAAATGTCAGCGTGTCAGAGGAATTGACCTTTGAGCAGAATCCCCGTTCGTTGTCATATGTCGGGAATCGTATTACGCCGGCGAGCGCAATTTTTGCGCGCATAATAATAGCAATAAAAAACATTGCGACACAATTATTTGCCTTGCCTTTGTAAATGCGCATTGAAATCGCATCGCCGACGTTCCTTTTATAAATCCGCGTTGGAAATTTTGTATACGCGATGCGTATCCTAGTTTCGGCGGAAATCCTTTTACCATGACCGTAGATTCATTTCCCTTTCGAGATATGCAAGCGATTGTAACGAATTTGAGTAAACCATTTTTGAACGCGCCGGCGGTGGGACAAACGGCCAGCCGATGGGGTTAGGTGGCAGTGATTTCTTATCGAAACATTGCGTTAATAAACGTAATTTGTAATTCGTCAAATGAAGCTCGAATATATTCGAGGTGAACAGATCCTTCGAAGGGTTCGACTGTAAAAAACAAAGGGGCACAGGAAAAATTGAATCTTTTGTTTAACCATATTGTTTGAGCAACATTTAACAATAGCTGAATGAAATATTTAGGTTAAATTTGATGTTTAAATTAGTTCATTTTACGCATATTTAAGTTGTATTAATCGTACATATATTTGTCATAAACAAATTAATAAGTTTTTAATTTTTCAGAATTAGTTAGTCAATTTTAATATGCTGTCAAATAAAGTATCGAAAATGAAACAAAATCAACTACATTTTATATATCTATTATTGAAAACAGTTATTTTAAAAATAAATAAATAAATTTAATTGTAATTTTATTTAATAAATTTATCAGCTTTATGCATGGGAAAAAATAAGTCATACAATTTATATAAAAATGGTTTCGTTTTAAAATAGTCAAAATATGTTGGATCTACAACAAGGTGTGTTGATTGTATTGTTTTAGGTATCCCGTGTTTATAAACACAACGGCTATTTTTACTTGGAATTCGATTGTTTTCATTCAAACAAATTGATCGTTTTAATTTTACAAACTTTTTTATGTTTTTAAAACCGTATAGTAAACATAGTCATTTTGTGTTGGATTTATATCATTATTTTTTCCCATGTGTTATAAATTTATTACAATAAATATATGTATATTTATTAAATAATGATACAAATGCAAATTTCCACGAAAATAAATTACAAATTAAATTAATAAATATAATAAAAACAATTGATTATAAAATAATATATTTACTCTATTTAGTTGATAGTTTATTATAGTAACGTATTATATCAACATAGAAGTAAATATTATCTCTAATTAGAAAATTTGTTGGATCAACATATTTTCATGTTCAGTCAACGCATTATTTTTTCCCACGTGCGCTTCGCGCGATTCATTTTAACTCACCAAAACCACCAAAAGTGAAAGCACACTTACAATTTGATTCATTAATTTTTTCAGTGACGAAAGAAAATGGAAATTCAAAGACAAATAATAATAAAACTTCAGGAATATCCGTTCGCGGGGCGCAATAGTTTCAGACGCTGCTTTCGGCGTCGAAAGCAATTTCGCACGGCGAAATTCGTGCCGGCGCATCGTTAGTCGCAATTAAAAGATTCCGCGGAGGACAAACACGGGAACAAACAAAAATTATCGGACGCCGGAATTCCCATGCAACTGACCGTAGCAGCACCCGTGCACCTGTCAGTCGCTTTTCCTCGCCCGACACAGTTTAGCGACGCCCGATTGCGGAAACGAACCGGCAACTAGGACCAGGTGCTTATATCACTGATCCCACCTTCCGGACTGAATATAATTGCGTCGATCCCGATACGCGTTCCTACGGCCGGCTCGGATTTCAAAAAGATTATTCACGCGATTTGCGAGCGCCAGTTGTGTCGTTTTTGACGACAGTGAGTGAGGGAGACGCGTATATTCTTACGAATTTCCAGCGACAAATTGCCGACGTACGTATGAAACGAAAGATCATTTCGAATATTTAGCGAATCGACGCGAGTTTGCTTCAAAGATACGAGTCGTGATTAACGTACAAATATAAAATTTGTATTCGATCGATGCGCTACGCGGCCCGAAGTTTCGTACGTACCAGTCACAGAAGTTTGATTTAATACTGCGCGACTTGGAAGTTCATGCGAGCCGTTTTTCAGCGCGGTGCTTTCACTGTATGAAAGTCTTATTAAAAGGTTGATTAGTAAGTTGTTTTAAGAAAGCGCGATGGAAAATAAATTTAGAAATATATACGTGCGAGTATATATAAAGGAAGTGCAGTGTAACGCGGCGGCGAAATAGTTAATATGGTATACAGAAATTGAGTTTCGCCGCCGATAGAAAAGTTGATCGAGCCACCGCCAGAGTGTCATTGTTAACATTGAATATATATAGTCTCGATGAAATAATATATATAGAGACGAAATAATCAGACCAGTTCGAGGGGTCCGTGTTGTATTAATTTTCTACGCGGACTTCGATAAGTATCAGAAGGAAGGGTTTCTCGGAATATTTTACACTGATTCATCGTATAGTAACTGTAATTTTGAGTGGACTCGTCTGATTAGTGAATTATCATAATCTGCTTTTAATAGACTTTATTTCTTGCCGTTTTTACGATATCAAGTCCTCACAATGACGAAAATCGGAGAATGCCATTAACTTTTAAAATTTCTTTTTCAATCCTTTTGTACTTTTAGCTGGAAAAAACTTGGGTACAAAAAACTAAAGTTTTGATACGAGACACTGAAAACTATTGTGTTACAAAATTTGACCAAGCTCTATATATATATATATATATATATATATATATAATAACATACCCGAAGAAAACATATTGAACATTTCTACATTATATATATATCAAAAAAGGGTGTTATATGAAATTGAAAATACTAAAAAAATGTTCTATATATATAATTGCTGCATATAATTATTACGCGTGTTAAAATTGTTGTTCTTCATTATACAGTAATCCTTGTTATATTTTAATAAGTACACTGAAAGAAATAAATGACGAAAAATTACTATTTATATCCTTAATTTCGAATCATAAGAGAAAAAGAATAATATTTACTGTTTTTAAATGGAAAAACAAAGTTTTTATATAGAAAAATACTATTTTTCTTTTATGATTCGGAATTAATGATATAATAGATAGTACTTTTTCGTTTTTCTCATTGTATATTTATTCTACTTTTACTATTTATATATATTCATTTTTTCTTGACAATTTTTCTCCGTTTAAAAACATTTTGAATTAATGGATTTTAAACAGTCCAATTTATCACAATTTTCATATATCCTACTTTTATTATTTAATTTAGTCCAATTTGTCGGATAATTGTTTTATTTTGTGTACGCGTGTAAACATTTAACCAAAAGAATTTTGATTTTTTGAATTTGATGTTGACTTAAGTGGCATGATATGGCTTTTCGTCAAAATAACCAAGTTATTTTGAAATACGTTGCGTTGCAGCAATTTGGCGAAGATTGATGCAAAATATTTCAATTTGCGATGTACCACGATCCGCTTCGGCCACGCCTAGGTCGCGCGACCATTGCTATGGAGGATGACACATGCGAATTGAAATTGTTTTCCGAACGGGATTTGTTTGCAGATACGCTCGGCCGAACGCTTACTTTTTCACCTGTGCGCGCGGCCAGTAAAGTGCCTTTTGAATACGAGTGAGACCAAATGGAAAAACGTCTCGCCAGAGTCTCGGACTCTCACGGCCAGTTAGGTGTGCACGGCATTGCGCAAGCCGCCGCTCGTACGGCAAAATATTGCGTTGCACCTAACGCATTCTGCGACTTATCGAACTCGAATTAGATAACAAATTTATTAGCCAACCGGAGACGAGCTTTTCGATATTAAACCGATTGTTCGAAATTCGCAACGCTTTATCTGTATTCGACGCGATTTTTAAACGCGCAAAAATCAACCGTCACGCTTTGTATATCGGTTTAATAGTCACCGTATCCGTTAAACCTAATTTATTATATAAGTTCTTTTTGTTAAGTAAATTTATACGCCAAATACCATTTTTATATAAGAAAACACGGTATTTTATACGGTCAAAAATTTAGTAAAATATAGTATAGTAATTTTATTAATTTTTCTTTTTTTTTCAAATTAAATATTTCTCCTTCGAAGTAATTGCGTAATGCAACAAATATATTTATATATATATATATATAATCATACATAAATACAAGCTATATTATTAACATTGAAAAGTGATATATTTCAAGATTGGTATATCGAGTGGCTGACGTCGCTTTTGTGCCGAAATTCTATTATTTACTATCCGAGTTTACGTCGCGAGGGAAATCTGATTTCGCGCAGGTCGCGCGCGTAATTAGAAAAGTCAGTAGCACGCCCAGCAACCTTTGACCCGTGGCATCCTAAGAGAAACGATACGGGCGCAAATTTAGTATCGATTGTTCAAATTTCTATCAATTCGCCGCGACGCGAACAACGCGACCCGAGCGACGTTGTCTTAAATTTAAATCGGCGTCCGGTCGCCACCGCAAAACTGGACACCGCGCCCTCTACGAATTGTGCTAGAATTTCAAACGGCTTTGTGCGCGAGGGAAAAAAGAGTCACGCAGAACGTTCAATTACCGCAGAAATTCAGCACGCTTGCAGAAAGATCTGTTCGGGTTGCGAGTAAGAAAAGGAAACGACGGGCGGGGGACAAAGCAAGGAAATCAAATGGTAAACAACAAAAAATGCTAAAGAGTGTGGCAAGAAGAATGAAAGAAGCCAAGAGGAAGTTAATGCACGTAAACTCGGGCTCGGGCTTGAATTACACAAATACAGCGCGTACGTTCGACGAAAACACCGTCGGCGGCAATTTTTGCGAACAAACGATTGATATATAACAGAACGAACAACGTAAATACTACGCGAATTTACGGGCCAGTTTGGTAATATCAACTGCAATTATGTATACGCGCACACACACTTGGGCATTTGTTTTAATCTTTGCATATTAAACGACCAAGCCAACATTGCTAGAATTGACAGATCACAATTCCGTTAATTATCAAACATTTACTCATACGTGGCATTAATAATACACACACGTATATATATATATACATGTATCATGCTTAGAGAAATTCTTGAATTATCAAGTTTCTGAAGCATTTAATTTATCTAAACATATAGCTATCATATGTCGAATGATAGCGAAGCTTTTGAGTGTATTAAAATAATAATATATATTCGTGTAAATTTGGAATGTGTAATGACAAAGCATGGAAATGAATTAACAACGATGAAAGAACGATTAGTCATTGCCAGAGTTTAATTATAATTGCATGGTTACTACTACCACGCGCTTGTGTAAATCTTAACAAAAATGAGGATGAACCAAATGTTATAATTATCAAATATTTAAAGTATACTCAAAGCGATATATATACACACACATATGTATATAAGTTTATTTTCTGCGACGAATATTGATTTCAAGCGAATGCAATTTTTGCGCTTAAAATGTGTCTTGATCGAGTTTATTGCCGTCTGAATATTTAATTAAAAATCGTACCAACGTTTCATATTCTGTTTATTACTTTCCTTATGAAATGTAGATTTATATAAATTAGGTCCTTCGTCTCGGTATTTATGTACGTACGTACGTACGTATGATTAAATATTCGATTACTTCCTGTTCACGGCAAAACTATATAAATGACTTTTCAAACACCTGTAAGCTACCGTTAAATTCCGATGCCAAATCCCAATTCTGCATAATGCCTCTCCAGACCCCGTTGAATAAATAACGGTGATGTTTATAACGCGAAATGAGTCATCTTTTGTGATCGTTAGTTGCTCGGCGGATAGACGGATCTTGACTTCGACAGACCTCTCAAACCCGCGACATGCCGGCGACCCCCAGGACGCCCCCTGTTTTCCAATTCCCCGCTCTGGTCTGGACCTTTGCGATCTGCAGAATCCCTTATTAATTTCCTTTCTCATCGCCCGGTGCCGAACATCTACACGGAACGACAAGTGTCGAATCGACGGCGCAAGAATTGTTCAAGCTTTCTTTACAACGGGTATCAATTTTATTTTACAAACTTGCGCACGAGAAAAATTAATAGCGAGGTTGAAAGGAAACGATCATATTCCGACTTGGTTTTAGGTCAGTTATTTCAACATTATATATATGTGTGTGTGTGCAAAAGTGGGTGTGAATGTGTATAAATACACTTAACTTAAGAGTTCCTGAGAAATCACGAAAATCGAAAAAAAAAACGTCCGTTATAATTTAAAATCGAACATATTATTGAAATTTGAAAATATATTCGATTTTTAGCACGACACGTATAATCTACATATATATTTGCGAGAAAAAAATTCTGGCAATATTAACTCATGAAAATGTATACGATATAATATATGTGTTTGATAACGAAAAAAAACATAAAGTAATTGATGATGCAAACAAAATTGATTGATGTATGATATAATTATATATATATATACACTGTAGTTGAGGAAAAATACGCATATTATATGTACATTTTTACTGTTTATTAGTGTTTTTTTCGTTACATATAAATTAAAAAGTTATACACAACGCATTTACAGTATACTTC
>JABFQC010004884.1:0-12199 GCA_022817085.1 Psilanteris sp. ZL-2020
TTTAATACCCTCGTTATTAAAGTATATATATCGCCTATAAGTTTACGTGTCAATAACGCGCGCCCTCTCACTTTTTTACGCCCACAAATTTAGGTTAAGCGTGCCGAAATTGCGTATTTATATATACATACATTTCGCGATTAAATTTTTCATAACAATAATTGTCCTCTCTCTTATACTAACTATTAAAGTTTCGATGTTTGATTTTACATTCGATTTGTAAATAATAGAAGCGCGAGCTATATATACACGCGTTTATAAATAACAAAAGGATTCCATTACGAAACACGTGAGTGGAATAGCGCGACGGCGTTAACAAATTATGCAAATGCGTAACGAAAGAGCACAAATTGAATTGGGATACCACAATTGCGCGCACGAACCGGCAGGAAAAAAGCTTCCGAGGTATCGGGGAGGAGTTAATTAACAGCACGGCGCTACGTTTATCGCGGCGTGATGCTCGCGACTGGCAATCCAGAAGGAAACTTAATTGCCGAGCGCCGCGCATTTTCATAACAGAGATGTGGCCGATGCGCGATGAAATGTTGATGTACATTTAGCAGGGGTACGCGAAAGGGGCGTCTTGTTTCTGCGCGAAACTGGGTTAGCGACGCGGTCGCCAGCCGCGCTCGCTTCAGCTCGGCAAAAGTTCGCAGCCCCGCGCTTGCCGAGGCAAACGTTGCGCGTGTATTCGTCTAAATGTTTTTTCTTACGAACTACGCTAAATGTTAAATCATCTGGAAATATGAAGCACTGGCGTAAGAAGGGCTTGCTTCTTGTCGGGAAACCTGCGGTGCTTCCTTAACGGTGCGTTTCAGTAGAAAACTTTGTGAATGTTTATCGGCATTACGGATTTTGCAAATTCATTTAATTATGTACATTGATAATAAATTATTCGTTATTGGATAGATATTAATTGGAATAATAATTGGAAGAAGTATTTTTTTCTAATTTGTATATATGTTCGTATTCTAGTTATATTTAATTAATATTTTTTTAAGAAACGCAAACCCGTTGCGCCATCCTTTTCTGTTCCTTTAAATTGCTAGCATTGATGACGATTAATTTTTATTCTTAAACATTTCATTGTATTAATTCGTTTATAAATCAAATGATAACAGAATTGCTTTATAAGAAACAATTGATTGCTACATGACAAGTAGATTTTCATGTTACTATAATCTAATCTCAATACCGGAAACTTCAATACAATAGCAGTAACTCAATATAATTGTTCATCGGAAACAATATTGCTTTGAAAATCTTCTAGTAATAAAAGTATAATCTTAAAGAAAATAATATTATTTCAACATCAAAGATTTCTTTAGTCGACAAAAACATAATACGGTTTCCCGAACCAAATCATATATATAGTACAATACATATATATATATATATATATCAATTTTAAAACGATAGTACAGATGTAGAACAAGTTTGCGTTATGATGTGTACATTAACAAATTTAACCAGGTGTTTTAAAATATTATTATATATATATACTTGGATGAAAAAGATGAAAAGAAATATTTCGTTCCGTCATATTTTCTATTTCGTATAAAATATCTCTGTACCTCGTTCAATTGCAGATAAGGAACTTGAATAAAGAAATGTTTCGCGGTTGTATTTCAAAAGAAAAAAAAATAATTATATTTAACGAAACTGAATATATTATATTGGTATCAAGTGGAAGAGTATGTTCAACGTATAGTATAAACAATTCAATAAACACAAAGCGCAATAATTTTTTATTTTTTATAATAATTTTTTTCACTTAATAATTTAATTTTCTATTACTATTGAGTACACTTTAAAACCGTCAGACATTAAAGAATACAGGTGTAAAGCTTACACGTGTACAACAGAATTGTAGATTATAACCGGTTCGTGTATCAAAATAGACATAAAAATCATTTTAAATAATAGAACGCCGTACGCATACAAGTTTATGCACATTCTAAAACAAAATACGTCGATCGCTAAAGCCGTATCGATATAATAGGCGCATTCATCTTGTTCATATTGTTATAAAACTGCTCTGACGCAAGTTTTCGCATCAACCTGCTAAATAAATCTTTATCCCAACCGCGTTTCTATATTCATTTTATACGCAATCAATGTTTAATCGTAATCCATTGCGGATAATATTCAGACTCAAATTTTCATAACAAAAAAACTTGCTCCGTCAAGCAACTTTCTAAGCACTTTCTCGATGATTTTGATTTTCAGTCGTCCGAACAAACACACCGCGCGCACGATTTTTACGAAATCCCGGCATTGATTTTAGCCGCGCAATTTCCGGGATTGAAATCACCATCGTCACGTCAGAATAGCATCCGCAATCGCGTCGAGGGTTGTAACCATAACAAAACGCTGCGTTAAATCCAGTACCGGGCTTTAACGACGGCGAAAAGTGCGCGTTCTTGTAGTCACATTCAGGCTGCTTTTTTTCGCGCCGAGACATTTGAGAAATTGACAAAAAATTGTCAGGCCGACAAAAGCGCCGGTTTGCAATCAATCACCTTTTCACTTTTTTTTCGCGCGACGTACTTGCGCCCGCGTAAGAGCAGCGATTTCGGCCGAGTTTTGAGGATCCGCTTTGTGCACCTGCTGTATCGGGGCTTCAATGCCCGCGTCCTCGGAGCTTGAATGCATCGTCATTAGGGCCCTCGAGAAGTTCTTTGCAAAATGAAATATTATTCATGGTCTGTTTAACCGACTCGTCTGCGCGGAGATCGGTCGCAAACGGCGGGATTACGCGGATCCGCGCGATCGCGACCGGCCGTTGACCCGAGGCGTTTTGCGCCGGATGGCAGAGGCAATTTGTATTTTTCTTTGTTTCGCGAGCAAAAAAACGCCGCGACGTTTTTGCGCGGCGGTCGCGTTATCGCGTAGCCACGCGGCGGATGTAAAAGCGGCTCGATACTCGCTGGAGATTAGAGGACGCAAAGTGCCTCGTGGTACTCGACGGGCGCGCAAGTGCTCGGATATACAAAGAGACTGGTGCGCGCGGCATAAAGCAACGAAAAGAGCGCGGATGTAAAAGCTCGCAAGAAAAAATCGAGCGTCAATGGTTATCAACGAGTCGTCAAAGTCAGCTGATCAAAGGCAGGGTATGGACCGCGCTGCGTTTCGTACCGTCATTAGCGTTAATACCCCGAAACGGTCGAGAAAGCGCTTCGCTAAGGATGTTTGGCAGAAGCTTTTGCGTGCTGACGAAACTAATTTAGGGTGGTCGAATTTATACGGGGGTCTGTCACTACTGTCGGGCGGACAATAAAACGTACAAGTCCGTGGAAGGACAAATAAGGCCGATGATGAGTCCAAAGGATCATTAGGACCCTTTATAAGGATCATCGGATGACGCCAATCATTCGCGCGCCGCTATTTTTATCGGCGTTTTCAAGATGTAGCGCCGGTTCGTCGATGCAAATCTAACGACTAAAACATACTTTTGAAACGAATCCGTCGCTGCGCCATTGCCGACTCGTAATTATCACAAACAGTTGAACGCCACTAACGCTAAGTTATGTCACTGCGCTGATTAGGTCAATACCGTGCTCGGGCTCAAGCGTATCAATACAAATCATCATCATCGTAATTTTATCCGCCGAGCATCGCTGCGAATCTATCGTCAACGTCGGATAACTCAAATTTATCCTGATATTGCCGCGTTCAATATTCAATCCTAATCTGGTCTCAATCGGTTAATTGTAAGATACGAGCGGGCGGTATGAAAACGTCGCTCCAGATTGCCGGTTGCGGGCATTGATGCGACGCAATCAGTGTCCATCGGGAGCTGGTACGATTCGTTGATTAGCGGCATTAGTGTAACTATGAATTGAGAGGTGCGAGAGGAGCTTTATTGCCGAATAAATATGTCGAGATAGACGCGCGCGACGGAGAAATCGAGCACGCCGGACTCGGCATCGTAACGATCCGGTGGCGGATCCTGGCGCTGGAACGCGCGTAATTTACTTGACGGCAACGTATTGTGTTTGCGCGCACGTATCGTTATCGTTGATAGAGAAAACTCGGAGAAAGGCGCAATTAAGTAATTCGCGGCAAAGTGGCCGCGTTGCCGGAGCAACACTTTCGAGAAAACACGTACGTTATATGTTGCGCGTAGCATGTGACGCCGAGCGGTTATTCCCCGAGTTAATCATACATTTATGCGGCCTGAATAGCGCGGATCTTAATTATTATCAGTTGCATATTGGTCTGGCAGTTTCACTTCGGAATTACGTATTGCGGAAACCTCGAATCCTACTTTGTCCGTAATGGACGGGGTCGATCGATGATAGTTAGTCGTATTGAGAAAAATGGCGACCGCGCAAATAAAGTATAGCGCTTTCATCAAACGGCCAGAAATAATTGCCGGTAATAAAATTAAGATTAACGGGCGGATTTGTTCGAACCGTGCCTACGTTCCGAGCGCGCCAAACCCTAATTCGATCATTTGTTGCCGTACTAGGTGTCGGCCACCGCGCTCCGTCAAATTAGCCTACTATTGCGCCAATTTTTGCGCCGCTTTGTTACTAACAACCAACGTTCACGAATCACGTGGCTTTAATTGGCGTGAGAACGCCGAATCTGCAGGTTCGCCGCGGTGCTGCTATATTCGCGAAATTGCTCCACGGAGGAACTCGATCGGCGCGAACCATGGTGAATAAGCAATTACATAATCGCCGTTAATTGCGCAAAAAGATGAGGGATGATATTATGAATTAAATTTCACTTCGGGAGCACAACGTCGCGCTGCGCCGAATTACGTTTTAATCCGCGAAATAATTGATAGAAGACGAGATTCGGACGGTATAAAGGGGTGGAAAAGCGGAACCTGCAAATTGTTTCAGTTTCATCAGGGGTTCGCCGATTTGCATTGACGGATTAAAAAGCTAATGCAACGCGACGCACTTTGCTTTTAATACTCGTTTAAGTATGCACAAAAGATTCGCGCCAGCTGCTTTCTGCGCTGATTTACACTCGTTTCGCGTTTCATTCAGGAACACGTGACCCTTTAATTCTTGCATTCGTTATTATTTTTCTTAAACAAAGCAGCGCACGGTGCATAACATTGTTTACGTAACTCGAAAAGCTTTGACATTAATCTGTATTAGAACGATCGTATTAATTCTATTATTAATCACGCAGAACTACATTAAGACCAACAAACTACGCAAATTGAAAAATGATCTGCGTACAGGACCATTGAATGCAGAGAACGTTTGATAAACTCGACTATTCCGTTATGTTGAATATCCGCGAGTAGAAGAGTTTCAACAAGTACAAAATATCCGTCGTGAAAAGTGGCGTCGGTTATGTTTACGTACTCTTATGTTACGTATATATACATATATATATATAAAATTCGGTTTTCCTAGCGAAAGCAACGACACTCAATTTTATAAATCTCATTAACTCCAGCAAATGGCCACGTCAAAACGATGTTTCTCGTTTTCGCGTATATATATCTTAAAAGAGTTAAATCGAATGTCGAAAATGGATGTATATCGACGTATCAAGCGAAACGACGGCGTTCTGTGTTCGCGAGACGCGGCGAGGGGACAAAAAAGGTTGCATCGTTCTTGCTCGATGATTGATCAGACAGCCAGCGACTGCTTCGACGGCGACCAGGCAACGTAAAAACGGCGCAAAAACGCCGACGAAATAACGCGCGAGCGGCTCTCTGATCGTCCGCTCGATCGGACCGGATAGCGCGAGATGCACTTCTGATTTCCGATTCCGCGAGTCGCCGCGGACGAATCTTGGCATGAGAATCGTTTTACGGTATTCCGCTTGAACGAGCCTTGGTCGTCGACGCTTGCACGTAGCAACGTCGCATGGTCAATCAGCAGCCCCGCGCGCGCACACAAACCCAGACCAACGGTCGCGGAGTTTGTCCGAGTTAGCTTCGGAAATACTAGCGAGCCACGCTTCGTTGGTTATCGCGGGATTATATGCGGCGCCACGGATAGCGGCCGATTTCGTAAGCATTCGCGCCAAAATTGCGAAACGAGAGCCGAGTCAAAACCGACCAACTCGTGAAAGTTTATCACCGCCGCGCGAGTTTGGGAGTTTCGTTCGGCCGGTTTTTAAACCGTAAAGAGTTCGTAAGAATTTCGCAACGATGAATACGCGGGTCAGTGTTCGCGAACAACTTCGCCGCACGAATCGGAAACAATTTGGCCAACTATTTGTCCATTATCGGATCATTAGACGTTAAACATTTGCAGAATTTGTTCGAAAATAGTCGGCGCTCCGTAATTCGTCCTTTTGTAAGAAACTCGTAATTGAATATGATATGTTGTTATATAATTGGATATGATTGAATGTAATGTTTAATTGGATGACGCTATGAATGAACTCAATTATAAACTGTCGAACAGATAACAGTTTCAATGTAACCCCATTTGCAATATCTTTCGAGACACCTGGTACGTAACCTCCGCAGCAATGCGAGGCGAAGCGCCGAGTATTAATCATGATACGATTGCGAATTTCACGGACTTGGGTACTGGCTGAGAACAATTAATACTTTGGTAAACAACGGTGTATAGTCTTACTTTGGTGCGTATTTTTTTAATAATTGTTGGTAACCAATCGTAAGATTTAAATTTGTTTTCAAATTATAAGACTGCAATAATGAAGAGATATAGGCGCGATGAAAGCTTTTTTGGCATTTTTTGGAATTTACTTATTTATTTACTCTTGATTGTAACAATTAAAATTAGTACATACAATAAGTTATACTATTTTACACCCTGCATACATATTTCGATGAAAAGTTTTATCATTAATAATAATATATACAATTTAGTTCCCCATTATTTAAGCTTTAAACATATTGATAGACTGATTTAGAACGGGATGAACAATTTAATAGGGCATTAAAAATTTTGGAAAATTATTCATTATTACATGCGCTGTCCTCAGACACGTTTTGTGAAATATAAAAGCGCCGAAATGCATTAAGCTCGTAATGGGCAGTGTCTGTGCGGAGCTGAAGACAAAAACGAATCTTGTTTGGGAGGAAAATTGCGAGCTAGGATCTTGAGGCACTTAAGCTCAGACGGTACACGCGGCATTCAAGATGGCTGACCTTTCTAACCAACGATCTTAAATTAATTTACATAGTTAGTGCTTGGATGTGTCCGACATATTGAATGGAATTCACAACGGAAGAACGGGGCACTTTCTTCGAGCGAGAAACTTTCCAATCGCGCCGGAAGTTTCGAACTTGTTCCTCACGTAAAATGGATTATCTGTAATGAAAATCCACAAAATTCAAAACGTAGCGCGACGCCGTAGGATTTTAAGATTTTCTTGTGCGTCGTAATTTATTGCACGGAATTTGCTATTTAGCACCATATCGTGGCCGGCGTTGCTGTTATTGATTTTTCGAGCCCGACGAATCCATTCTTAAAAAATATTTTAAATTATTGTACCTATGGTTAAAAATATGTATGTATCTTTGTTATGATATAAATTATTCCTTTACGTTTAAATTAGTTCCATCATAAAACGTTTTTTTTTTCATTTTTCTGTGATTGAAAATCATGTTCTATCTTACATATAATATATAGAGATTTTGATGTAGTATTTACTTTAAAACCATCCAATTTTATCCGTTTTATTGCACATTGTACTTGAACAATTTTGTTCATAAATGTACTTTGACTGTTAGTGGATAATTTTGTATCAGGTATCGTAATAATATATAATTATAATATGTTAAAAGCAATTTAAAAAGTTTAAACTATTAATGTTTTAATGTTATGTAAAATTTGACGAGAAAGTAGTTTCACAAAATAGTGACAAATCAAAATCTTTACAAAATTGAAAATTAAAGAGTTTATATTTGCTTATGTTACAACAACGAAACTGTGACCATACACATAAGCATACATATTATAATTGTTGTATATACATATATTTATAGTAATATTAGTGCATTTGTTAAACTTTTGAACACTCAATTAATATCAGTTCATATATAGGAAACTCGTTTGTAAATTAATACACGATACCATTAACTATATTGATTCAATAGTATTGATCAATTGACATTCTGAGTGAATCTTCAGAATAAAATCTTGATTCATTATTTATTTTTCATGATATTAATTTATTGGTATTCTCGCATATCAACAAAATTAACTTCAAACTAATTAATATGATTTCATCATCACTGCAAAATCGAAATTATCATATTATATAGTAAAGTAATTTATGTATTAGGTTTATATCGTTTGATATTCTTGTTTAATATAATAATTATGAATATTACAAGAATCCTAATAATTATATATCGTCCGAATAATTTCTTACACAAAAACAAATTTTAATGACATTTTCCGCTTCGTAATAAAATTAATTTTAGTTTTTAAATTTCGTATCGGATTACATTATTAACATGAAATTATAATTTCAATATTTGAGGAATAAGCGGAAACTTAAAACGTGCGGTTTTATTTAAAGGTTAAATGAAACATCTCAGTTGATATTTTATAAATTTACACACCTTAACTAACAGATATGAGTATATATTAAAAGGTTTTGAATCCATAATCATGATCAGATGCACCAACCTCCTATGCCAGTAAAATCGTGATTTTCTGATTCCATAATTACTAAACTTTTCTTTCGCAAAACGTGTAATATGGACTCAGATCAGTTTCTCCGTTCTTTATAAAAATATGATCAAAAATTTTAATTATTCACTACCTGAAATATCGAAGACTACTATATACGTATAACGATTCGAACGTTTATTCCTAGTTTGAATAATTGATGTGATTGATTTTTCATTTGATCAAATTAAATATGAAAGATATGAGATATAATTGACATCAGTATAGCATATGCTTTTTTCGAACTTCTTATGGATATATTCACAATATTTAATAGAGAACAATTTTATTTGATCCGTTAAATAAAAGCATTTCACATTTATTTGCGAAGTTATATCATTAGTCTGAACAATCAAATATGACAACCTTTTATTTCGGCTTCATTATTTAATTATAATATTCTAAGTGTTTGATTTACAGTATCAATATACAATCAATTATTCAAACAGCTAATTAATAGATTAGTATGTTCATCTGAAAGCTTGAACTGAATTAAAAAGATCTATATATAAACTAATATAAATTTACCTTTATATCTTACTTTTATATTTTAATATACATTTGTTACGCGATCTGAACATATATAATCATATAATACAAACAAAAAACAAAAAAACACATTTTAAATACAATTGTATACGCTCCGTACAATAATTGTAAAATACAATAAATTATTTTATTAAACCGTTCGAATTTGTCCCGAAATTGCGTTATTAAGTGCAGATGGAAATTTCTGTTGCTAACGAGTAAAACATCCTTTTTCACCAAGTATTTGCAAACTTCGGAAACGCGAAGTAATGTTTTCGATCAAAAACTTTGAGTATTGTAAAACTTTTGTCAATTCGTGGGAACGTTACTAAAATTATATTTAATGGCGCTGCTCCCACAATTTTGTAATACGGATGTGAACTTTTACGTTATTTCGAAAAAGTGTAGACCGATTTGCAGTTTGTAACATTTGATAACAAACGGTGTGTAACAAGTCAGTAAATACTGCACAATGACTCGTCGTTCGCATTGTTATTTATATTGCAATCATATTTTCGCGTGTTCGTCCTTTTTACACACATCCTGGATTTATTTCCAATTGTAATATTATCTCAGAAGCACTAAATCCCGAATGATTTTCGCTTTAAGCGCGCGCAAAGATGCAACGCAAATAATAATACAAACAAATCGAAACGTCATGGTACATATTAAAATAACAGACCGCGCGTCAAATAAGTCTACGAACCAAATGAAAAATCAATTTTTCGGTTCCACTTTTGTATGTTGTGCATTTTACATTGCAGAGACGTATAAAGGCCAAACGTTTGGAACAAAGGAAATCGAATTCGAGCATAAATCGCGGCCAAAGACGAGTTCTGCTTATATCGATGTATTTGAATACATAAACCTTTCTTCAATTCAATTATTAATGATCTGATTTATACACCTGCGATATCCGCGCGTTCGCTCGTACGTCAAATTTGAGACGAAAATATACACACGTGACCTAAAGCGCGCGCCGAAAAAGCGTGTAATGCATTTACAGCAGCCAAAAGACATAAGGGAAAGAGTAATTGGGAAGATAAGCCGAACCCGTTTAGAAGTAGCAGCAAAGTAACGACATGATGTCAAAAGGACGAGGTTACAATGTTGCTCGCGCAACTTGCGTTCTCTTCAATTTCTTGGCTCGTCGGGTGATGCCAGTTTGCTAGGATAATACCGCATCTATGTGGCACAATTGACATAGGGTTCCGAGCAGAAGTCAAGTAATCCGAAGTAAGATCTTGGTAGTAGTACCGTTACATGTAACATTGGAAACCAACTTGCATCCTTCCGTGACGAATTTCCTGGATTCCCAACAGCTTCTGAACGAACGCGGTATAAGCGAACGTGGGACGTATATATATCTAGAGGGAAAACAAGAAACTTGGAAGCTTCTCTCTTGGATACTCGGAGCCGCATGGAATCAAACACCAAACTGCGCGAGTGGAAAGTTGTGGCCATGCCGAGAACGTGGCTTACTTGAAAACTCGATAATTCGTATTTATACATTCAGTTCATGACATAACCCCTGACACTTGATGGCACATAAACAGTAGACCGACACAACGAGAAGCAGCCTATCAAAGAAGCGTGTATTACTGAATAAAGACACGCGCAATCGGGTCCATTATATATATATATATATATATATATATAGTCGCGTGAGTTTTTACGAAACACGCCCGGCACGCAGTATATATACTATTTATATATATACGTATATAATTTTGTATAACAATAACGCAGGGCGTTTTTCACAATCGAGTTTAATAACCGGCGATAAATTAGATTTGACTGGCAAATAGAACGTGGTGAAGTTAAACAGCTAATGGCCAAGCCACGATATGCGCAAATAAGGGAAATAGTTGTATTGCACGTTGATCCCATATTTAAACAATTCGAAGCGATGCTTTCTTGCTTATACAGCCGATTGTGATCAAACACAACATCGTTTGTCTATTACTATAACTAAGCTGTAACGTGCCAACTGTTACCGAACTCTTAGCAATATAAATATGGCTTCGTATTTTACGTCTACGTACCGAGCATATCAATAACTTATACGTTTTCGGATTAGTTATTTCGAGGCAAAACTGAAACGATCCCGGAATTTATTATAGTTGTGATATACACTTTGGTTCGAATACGCCGACCTTAATATACACATTTGTTAGCTTTTGTTGGCTTTTTGCGCGGACGCAAGATCCGTCAAAGCGACATTTTGGTTTTATAATTATTTACATTTCAGTGCCAAACTTTTGGAATAAAAATGAAAACAACAAACTTTTGTCGTTTTTAGTTTAAAAGCTGCGTACTCACTCGTATGCGACATGTTGAATAAGGCTTTAAATGCGATTAGAAACTTACCTGAAAAATAGAAAATAAAATAGGTTAGTGCAAATTAAGCATTATGCGGGTGAATGCGAATTATATAGTTTGTATATTAATTAAAACGAGGCAAATTTTTTCATTGTTTCTGATGCCATGAATATTCGTCGCGGTGAAATGCCAGCGCTCTCTGCCAGTTTTGCATTCAATATTGCGAGACAAAAAAACCCGACGAAAGTCAAATCCTTTTAATGAACTTAATGAAGATCGAATTTTTAATGACGGCGCTATGTTTGCGAAAAAAGAACAAGCCAACTATAATGATAGGAACAACCACGAAGCCACTCCACGGCCAGGAACTCGTGAGAGTGCTTTAAAGACACGACTATGCGTATAATAAAATGCAACCGCAAAATGCACACAATAGTTTCTCGCCGAGCCTTCTTCTTTTTAATGCGTAAGAAAATTGTTCAATGAATCATGACCTTATTACATCGCGTTTAAGACGTCGCGCGAATAATTTTTACGATCACTTTTGAATCAATTTACAGCAACGTAAATTTCCTCGTTTGTTTAAAATTAAATTAAACAGCGTTTATATATATCTATACACAGCGAGACTTATATTTTTCGACGCGTTATATATGTTTCTGTTTGACTGTAAGGAAGTATTTCATTTAGAACAGAGTCTAGTTTCTGATAAGATA
>JABFQC010004885.1:0-12199 GCA_022817085.1 Psilanteris sp. ZL-2020
AATAAAACACTAAATACTAAGAACGAGAAATTTTAAAATTAATTTATAAAAAAGATACTAATAAATAACAATCACTCAAATGGTATCAACAATAATAAATAAAATTAATAACTTTAATCTATGTTATTCTAAAATATATAGCTTTATTTTTCCAAGTAAAAATGAAATGATTTCAATCAACGTCAAATGCAAACCGACTTAAATAACCCGTAATAATTACGTTTCTGGCAAGTCAATGGAGTGCAAGGAAAACACACAAACTTCGACCAATTACGAACGAGTATTTAGAAAAATATAGTAAAATATATATATATATATATATATATATGTATATATATATATATACAATTATCCGCTGAGTCATGATTATGAAATCAATTTAATCTCATTTTCCAGTATCATCTTTAAGTCCTGTTTTGTTGCATGAGCGACGTAAATTATTTCGCCGCTCAATTGCTCGCCTAAATCAGGACTTTGGATATATTGTAGTATAGTGCCTGACGTGTCATTGTAATATCATGACAGTCCCTAGCATTATTATATCTCAGGTATACGAGATCATCAATCATAGTATTATGCTACTTTGCGTCGCTATTGATATCATCAATTAACAAGAGGGTGGATTAGTTTGGAATAAGATTTATACAAAGCTTTTTGTTTAATTTAATATTTTCTTACTTTCAATACGACTTTGTTTCCTTTTTGCAAGTTATATTGCAAATTGAAGGTTCAATGACTAAATTCGTAAATGGAATGATATAAATATTGTAATTTAATTTACAATATAAGTAATATAATAAAGGTGTTATACTGAATAGGAAATAAGAAAGATAGACGGAAAAAAGTTGAATAAATATTAGTATATTTAGTATCGAAATTTGAGAAAACCAAACGGTAATCGTTATTGTTTACGTTGTAATGTTTACCAAGTGGTAACTTTTACCATTTAGTGTTTTCCGTGCAAAAACTGCTGACTTTTTAAGTGAATGTTTGTAAACAACAGCCAAAATACACCCAAGCTTTATTTTACGTTTGGTAAATTTTGTACAAAATTTCGTTTTTATCTCTAATAGTTACTTACAGTTTAGTAATGTTCAAGTCGTTTCTATGCTTAATTAATTATTTGCTTACACCGTTTCGAATTATTATATTCTTTATTTTGCAATTAAGATTAATTTTATACAATTTTAATAAAAAAAAATGTAATTTGAAAATTATTTTTCAAAAATATCTAACATAATATGTTTAAATATATATATATATTTAAATGCATCTGTAGCTTTCAAGATAATCTAATGCAATAGATATATACATATATATATATGATACTAGAATTGTCGACTAATAATTTCATTAGATTGCCATCGTGGTTCCATTATCGATCATTAATATAAGTCTGCATCTATAACGTGTGTAATATTCCTCCAGAAACACAAAATGATTTTGAATGCAAAACACTGTGGCGCAGTAGAATAAAATTGATAACAGGGGAAACGAAGTATTAAATAACTATATCATCTATTATATATATATATACATATATATCGGCCTTTTATATTTTTGATTAATTGATTAGGACTTGTCTGCGTAAAATTAAAAATTTAATTAATCGAGTATTGTTTTATTTTCAGGGTAAAAAATATTACTTTGGATGAATATGACCTGTACAAAAACATGATGATCAGGAATTTCAAACAAATCTGCCGCAAGCTTAAAAGCGGCAAAATAAAAAGTAGCGGGTATAGCCCGTGTAAAGTAAGTACCGAAAGTATAGTATTAATAATAATATATAATAAACACATTTATACAGTTGTTTCTTCAAATTTTCGTTAGTCGCTAGTGAAAATAGAATTTTTTAGAAATAAATCTCAATCTTAATTATAATCAATGTACTTTTAGAATAATTAGAGGATTTTGTTTATGTATGATTATATATAAATTAAAACTATGTTGATAAAGTTTATAATAGCATTTAAATGAACATTTTTAATAGAATTATATACTTATTTTAAAATAGCAAAAAAATAAAAATTTTTAGGTTATTTAATGATACATTATTTATAATACACTTTTGAATGGACTTTACATTGCATTAAAATAGTATTATGTTAGCAGGTTCTGTTACATCTAACAGAAAGTAAATGCTGCATTTTAGAATCATAATGATATTTTCTCGTTCGTGAAACTTAATGTTGAATACATTTTTCAAACTTGTATTACGCGCAAGGAAATTTTTGTTAAAAGAACGTATTGAACAAGTTGAAAATGTCAAAAATGGATGATTTCGTTATTAAACAATGAATGAAATTTTGAAAAAGTTTTCCGAAAAAGCAAACTCTTTTCTATAATAAAAGATATATTATTCTATAACGTAATGAAAATTTTATATGTATAAATAATATTATAATCAGAAATATATATGTTACAATCAACTTAATAAATTTATAATTTGTGAATCAAAATTATGAATAAACTTAAGTACTATTTATTTGAAATAAAAAAGTACTATATATATTTGTTTAATATTTTTATTAATAAGACTTATTAATAAAATAATCAAATATTTAATAAATATTGAAGGAGACTGAAAAATAAAATTGAATATAATATCAATCATGAAATATAATTATTAAAATTGTGAATAATTATTTATTCAAATTACGTGGCAGTTTTTAATATGCAATATACTCATATTAATGAGTTGAATATTATATTTAATCGAGTATTTCAATTTTGCTATACATTTCGTATTTTTTTAATGTTTTTTCTCCGTGTATTTCGAGTCACTTATTGATCACTATGAAATATGTACGTTTGGATTTCGAGTTTAAAAATGTCCACTGTTTTTGCTATTATTCTTAAAAAATATCTATTTAACAAGATTATTCAAGTCTATCGGACTTTGAATGTGATATTTACAGTTGACAATCATCCTTTTTGACACCATCAAAGCTGTGCATTTTTTCTTCACTTAGTCGACAAAAAAACAGGCTTTTAGTTTGAAACGTTTTCATGTTGCATTGTAGTAAAACACGTTAAAAATGTTAAAACTAATACTAATACTAATAATTTGTACGTTTAAACTCAAATACCAACCAAATCAAATTATTTAATATAAAATTCGCTGACAGATGGCATCGTCTGATATGACAGTGCATGGCGACGTTGCTAAAAGTATCTCCAAATTATGTTGTAAGCATAATAAAGAATCAATATTTGTACATCAATAGTTAATTTATTTCGAACAAACCAAAACAGACTTTTTTATACGTTCAGTTTTATTAATTTCGATTTAATTTAATACTTATTAATAAACAATGAAAAATTTCGATAAAAATAGTAATTCGATGTTTAATCCATTTAATTTAAGTGATAAATTTCTAATCAATTACTAATAATTATTTAAAAAATAAACAATGTAAAGTTAAACCTTCAACGGCTGGTTTTATAGAAAACCAAGATTCTAAAACGAATGCCGCTAAAAGACCAACATTTTTATCTAAAGTTCGTCTCGCATTTGATTATAAATTTTATCTTTTCCTTCACATATTTTCGCTAACTTTGGAAAAGCGGGTTATGAAAATAGCAAAAAAACGGGTCAAACTTGTCTTGTCATAATATAAAATCAAATACGTATACTCGACTAAAGTGTTTGACGAGCGATTTTGCTGCCCGAGATATCGCGTCTGTGGCAAGTCGTGAAAGATTTCATTGCACGATGTATCCCGTGTGAGATACCGTAAGGATTAAAGTACATTATTGCATTCATTTTATTACGACATTTCGGCGATCTTGAATAGATCATCGCTGAATAGATAATAGATAGTGTTAGATATAGTTATAATAACGCGAATTAATCAGGATATAGGAATGATTTAATATTAGAAATTTTATTTTCAGTTTAAGTAACGAAACTTTTAGTAGAATGGCCTTTATGAATTTAGAATTAGCAGTCGTCTTTGTTTCGGCACTTGGCCTTCTACTAAATACTTACGTTCTTATAATTCTTAGTTTTGGAAAACACGTAAGTGCAATTTCGAATGCTTCGTAATAAAGCATGCTTATAAATATTTACGTTAACTAATTGATATTAAACAATTCGATTAAAGGATACTGGGAAAATGGAAATTCGGTTGGATAAGGTCACGCTAAGATTGGGTCAGATCAAATTGATTAATTGGTGTATTTTGGAATACAGTTTTCAATTTTGTAAAAGATTGAGATGTTTTACAAATATTTCACTTTCTCAGTGTCCTTTTCAATTCTCTATGTTGCACTGAGAGAAATACTTAAGAATTTGTGTGAAACTAAGTGTTACTAAATTTTATATAACCATCTTTTTCTGAATCTCTCGATATAAATTCATTTCGTTTAACTCAAAACTTTTTCATTTTGAATTCTACGCGAAATGACTCTAGAATGCCTTATCGGTGTAAATCCATGAAAAAACTGCGAATATTATATTATAATATATTTATATAAATAAATTTTGGGCGTAAATTGGTACATTTTTGTCGATTTTATCAAAAATAGCCATTTTTCAATTTGGGACAATATTTTTTATTGTATACGAAATTATGTATACACGTTTTATTAGCTTTTTAATAACGCAAATGATTCGATATAAAATCATTATAAACAATCAAATGAATTTTCATTTTAAAATTTTAATTTTTCTATAATCAACTCGAACTGACTCTGGCATGCTATTACGATGTAAAAGTATAACAGAAATGTCAATATTAGTTGTTAGAAAATTATTTTCGCCATAAAAAGGTTCATTTTTGTGCATTTATCTGAAAGTGGCCAAATTTCAAATTACACGCATTTCCTCGAAATGGCTCCAAAATGCTTCGTATTGATATTTTAATTACTCAAATTATCATATCTATCGATATAAAGTCATTTTCGACGATTTAGTGAATTTTCATTTTTTGGCCAAAAATCGATTTTTCTGAAGGGGTATAGTCGTGATTTTGTCAAAAAATGATCAAATATTGACTTTTCTAAAATCAGTCTGAAATGACTCCGGCATGCTATTACGATGTGAAAGTATAACAGAAATGTAAATATTAGTTGTTAGAAAGTAATTTTCGCCATAAAAAGGTTCATTTTTGTGCATTTATCTGAAAGTGGCCAAATTTCAAATTACACGCATTTCCTCGAAATGGCTCAAAAATGCTTCTTATTGATATTTTAATTACTCAAATTATCATATCTATCGATATACAAAAGTCAATTTGGACAATTTTGTGAATTAATTTATAATTAATAATTTTTTAGCTGAAAAGTTTTTCAAAAGTGTCTTAAAATAAGACATCATACTATTAATTTTTGCATTCTAGAAATTCATTTTAATTTAAAATATTAATACTTTACAATCCCAACTTCGAATTCAAAACAACATTACTTATATTTTTCTCTCAGTGTAATTCTGGTTTACCGATTGATAGAACCACCACCTTAAATGGTTCTTAATATTTGTATCTCCATTTCTTATTAATACATTCATTTCATATATTAAATGTTACTAATTGGCACAATAATAATTTCACACGTGCTTGTCTGTATTTTCTTTGCTACTATAATTAAACATTCTACTATACATGTAATGAAATTCGTAATCCGACTACTGTAATTAAATCTGACCTTTTTCCCATAGACCCATGAACAAGAAACGACAAATACCTTGCTTCTTATTCATTTGGGCGCTGTCGAAGCAGCGGTTTGTTTAATAGTTTTAATTTTCACCACTGGCTCATGGTCTGTATCTGGAACGTGGTGTCTTATACACGGATTTCTTTTAACATTACTGCACCCCGTAGCACTTTGGACAATCACCGGACTCAATTGTGATCGGTGAGTATTGCATTTTTAAATCCAAATTTGATGAAATTTTCTTTCTTATTATTGTATTGCTATATATTTGTTTTAATTCTTTTATTATTATTATTTCATACTACAGCTGGTCATTATATATAATCGTTTTTAACGCAGTAATATAATAATAATAAATTTGTCATTATTGGCTGAAAAATTTAATTATACTCGATATAATATAAATTTATAAAGCGCGTATTCAATGTATAAAATGAAACATAAATCCGAAATACATATAAAGTTTTCAAAGATCCGGCTGGTTATGCGAATATCGATATTTAATGATTTTTTATATTAAACGTAATAGACCATATAACAGGAGCTTTATATTGTAACATAAAAATGGAGTACTTTAACGATAGTTTCAAGTTAGTCATTGCTGGTGTAATGTATATAATACATATATATATATATGTCAGAGATTATATTTGCCTTGAAATGTTGTTCACAGAAATTAGAAACTTATTACGTAACTCTATTTTGAAAATTAGGATTTGTCGGTATAACGGATCAATTTGATAATAAGATTTCGCGCCGAAATGTTACATCGCTTACGATTACATTGTAAGGTATATATATACGTGTATATTATATATATATATATATATATATCTATGTATCACTTGTTTTGAGCTCACGCAATACAAACGACTGTAATTTATGAAAAATAAAAAAGGATAAATGTTCGCGAATATAAGAACATGGCGAATTGAATTTCGCGAAGTGAATTAAGTTGAAAGAAGTTGAAATAATTTTCTTTTCAGATACTACGCCATCGCCTCACCATTGCATTATGTCGCTTTAGTGTCGCCACGAAGAGTAGTATCTGGATTAGCGGCATCATGGTGTGGCGCGCTGTTATTATGTTTACCTCCGTTCTCCGGATTAGTACCACCTTACAGGTACCGGATACATAGTCGTTCATTTATTAAAGTGTTATCTCTTTACAGAAGTATCGTGGAATTTGTGCGATTGAATTGTCGGACGTGGACCAATTATTTTCATTAATAATCTTTTCTCAGTCCCTTTGTTTTCTACATCAATCCGCGTTTGATCGTTTTTGATTAGTACACGCTTAAAAAAGATCCATTAAAGTTAAGAATCAAATAATTTGTAAACTTATAATTTATATAGTTGAGGACAATGTATTTATTAATTAAAGGGATCGATTTGTAAATATTCAAATAAAATATTTTAAGGGATAAAAATGTATTTTAATCAAAAAATTAATTTCTGATATAGTGAAATTATTCTATAGTTTAGATTCAATTTTCTAAATTTGCAAAATTGACATGAACAAAGTATTCCATTGCAATAAAAATAAATCGTATACATTTTATTAAAGGAATATACAGGTGTATTCTGTGGACGGATGGATTTCTGTCTATGAAAAAATTGATAGATTATACGTAGATAAATCAATGGACTATTATTTTACAAATTATTTTCTATTGTTTTAAATAACCTAATTCATTTTTAACTATATTTGTTGCACTAAACCAAAATAATTGTTTATTAAATTATATTAAATTTATTTTACTGTCTATTATAAAATAAAGGTTATATGTCTGCATTTCGTATGAGTAAATAATATAGAACTTAGTTTTATTAGAGGAAATTGTTTATATATTAAATAACTTTCTGTTCAACTTTAAAGGTTATACATATAAAAATCATCTGATTTTTAAACGATTCTTTTTTATTATAAACGATGGTTTTAAGAGTGTAATATTTTTTATTATTCCCGATTGAAAGAACTTTTTTGAACCGATACGTCTGAGATACCTGACACGACGACTCGTATTATGCGTATTTAATATTATTATTATCTTAAGTAATTTCTGCCATAACGCGTTTAATCGAAATGTCGCAGATTATATGTGATAATTTGATTATAACAATACCATGAACGCAGACTCAAAACGTATTACGTTCAATATCAATATATTTAACTGTATAAGTGTATTAATTATCAGGAAGAACAAGTTTAAATAGGAAAAACAATCAATTGATAAGTAATTTAATAGCATATATCGTATTTGATGTATGAAGCATATATAAATACAGTGATATTCAAATATCGATAATCCACTATTTAAAGTCTTACACCTACCACGTTACACGAAATTAAACATTTACGGGAATATGTTAAACATAAGTCAGAGATAATCCATCCCCCTGTTATTAGTATCCTAACCATAAACTATTTAATAAGCCGTTAATCATACAATTATGTAATTTGATCGACGGCAAAGTAAAGAGCGACTTATTTGTATCAAAATAAATGAATATGAATAGCCTTCGATATTTGTTGAACCTGTTTTTTAGGGCTTTTTTGATACTTTACCACGTGAAACTATGATTCAATAATAATAATAATAAAAATAATAATAATAAAAAATGGATTACAAGTCTAATTTATGTAGTTCAATTACAATTTATAGTTATATTATACGCGATATATTATGTATACATTAAGAAACAAATTTGACGTTTTTAATTTAAAAATTCAAAAAAGTGTAGCAAAATGGCGAATTGCTTTATAACAGAGTAAATGCATTACAGTTATAATCCTAGTCTGGGTTGCTGCGTGCCCGATTTCGGCAGCGACAACTGGCGAACGGCCGCCGCGGTTTATGGTGCAGTTTATATGATCTTCGGTCTTGCATTACCGGCCATTCTAGTGACGGTCTGTAACTTAAGGGTCCTGGGCATAGCACGATACCATCGACATCGAATTGCAAGCGCAATTTACGAGGTCACTTTGAGCGCACAAGTGACCATCACCCACCAGCGCAACCCATTTTTTATTCCCAGCATCACTGCGCCATCTGCGGGAGGTCCGCCGAAATTTCACAGCGCCGCAAGCACAGTAAGAACCTTCAGATTTAATATATAAATGCCGGTGGTTTGGTGTGTTGCGTTGAATTAATACATTATTGTTCCACACGATTGCATGCAAAGATATATATATATATATATATAAATGGGCAAATTTCATTTCTACGCGAAGATTTCTTTAAATTTCGAATGTTCCAGTGACGCCGGGTTTTATTTAAGGGAATTCAATGATTCGAAATAATTTGAAAAGCTTAAAAGCAAATTCTAAATCAAATTGATTTCCTTGGTTCATATTATCATGAGTAAAAATAGAAATATTTTTGGTAAATTTTTATTTTTATCGATATCGTCAAATGTCAAAATTTTTGAAATGTCACGTGACGACGGGGAATTTGAATTTTCATTAAAAAGAAATTAAGATACTTAAATTGGATTCCAATTAATTTTTGTAATACAAAAAACTAATAACAAAACAAATTTTTGTGTTTTTTTTTAAATTTTATATTATTTTTGATTTTATAAAATATTGAAAAATCTAATGACGACACGTAATATATTGGATCAATAAGAATAAGAATAATCAAGAGAATAAATCTTGCTTCAAAAAGATTCAAGATGCTTACAATTTTTTGTATTACTATTTCAACAGTAGATACTAATAAAAACCAAAAATTACTTCTGAAATTTTTTGTTCTTATCGATTATGTAAAATATTCTGATGATATTGATATCATTGATAATGCAACACGGTTTAAAATTCTAATTCATTCTAATGGATTCTTGACAACAAATATAAATAAAAATCGACAAAAGTAAGATGAATCATTATTTTTAAGCCATTCAGTAAAATTTATTTTAAAAAAAGATTTAAAAAATAAATAAAAAAAAGGATTTCAATAGTATAGCATAATTTTCTAAATATTTATAAAGAAATTATTATTTATTTAATAAAGTAAAAAGATTGTAATTTTTAATTTAAAATTTATTTCAAAAAAATATATTGTAATATTACAATATCCATTTTGAAATGTAGAATATTCTTAAAAATAGCACGAAAACACTGTTAAAAAAGTGTCTTAGATGTCACGATTTTAAGACATAAAGTGACTTATTTAAGTCACTGGCTGTTTTCATACGCAATATTGTGCATTAGATTAAGACAGTTAGGGGTCTTACTTATGTTGCTTTGTGTCTTAAATAAGACACGTTTATTATATATTTTTTTGTAGTGAATTCACGTAATAATTCATATAATTAGATTGAACTTTTATCATATGATATAACTATGACGATATTTTTATCCATTAATTCTAGTTTTACAACGTAATATTTTATTATAATATCATTTTTGTTATAGTAAAAATGCTTTTGAAACTGAATCACTTAATTAAATGCTTTCCGTTCAGAAAATCATTCTTGATATATATATATATATCTTCTGAAAATGGCTGTTTTGCAGTATAACTGATTTTGTATACTATCATTTTACATTACATCAAGGATAATTAAAATTAGTAATTACTACTTATAAAATAACTTCGTCATCAACTGTATATAAAGATGCAAATATTTTGTTTCATATAGTTGCATTTTTTAGTACGAAATAAAATACTCTTCTATTTAAAAAACTGCCTTTCTTTATAATTAGCACCGTAAATGGATTGCGGTTTTAGTACTGTATTGATGGTTAATTTTTCTCGGTCGTCGCGTATGGGAATTATAGAAATACCATGCTCTTTTGACAATGAGATACCCAGAACCTACATAACTGGGCAATATCAAGTTATTTACTTCTATTACATCGTGCGTTAAGAACATAAAAAATAAGTATTGCTCTAATATTTTTCTAATAAAAAAGAGGTTTTTTCACGGAGAAATCATATATTGATAATTGACTATAAAACATATCAAAGATAGTATATAATTGAAAATAATATAAACATCACTATACCATAGGCTAAAATTTGAATATTATATTACTATTTCTTTGAAAATGATATATTTGATATATATAATTTGGTATAACTCTATATTTGATTTGAAGTGCAATCAAATTCTAATAATTCATTAAAAAAAATTAAATTAAATAAACATTTGTTATAAGAAAATGTAATTAAATGAACTCAAAATGTACTCGATTCAAATTTTATTTCTTAAATTTATTTAATTAAACTTTATTTTTGTTAACTCAAAAGTCGAATTAAATATATAAGGTTTTTTTTTTGATGTAGTAATAATTTGTATCGTATTTTCAAGTCTATTCTACTTTTACTATATATATAATATATATATATAATAATTTTTTCTACATTATTCTTTTCGGTGTATTACGAAGTTTATTATCATTGAAATTTGTTGACAAATCAAGATGAAATGAATAAAATGAAATACATATTTGATACTGGATTATTACTTCCATTCGAGTTTTGATACTTCATACCGGAACAATTTCAGAAATTCTAATGGCAATTTTGGAACGAAGTACCTTAGATTTTTCAATCACTTTTATAAGCGTAAATTACTAAATGTATTGTTTTTTCTCAGAGCACTTTAATTGGAAAATTATTTTACTTTGCTCAAAAATCGCATAGGTTAATGTGACACGCGCATTATGGTGTGAAATAAAGCAATTGATTTTTGTAAGAAATTTTCTAATTTCCTGTTAAAAAAAAGTTAAGTCGTGTGATTATTTTATTTTAAGTTGATAATAATTTTAAAAGTTTGTATTAATATGTAAATTGTAAATATTGAATCGAGCTTTGAAAAGCGTAATAAAAATTTGCACAAAATATTAACAAATTCTAATCAATGATGCCGATGTTTATCAATAAAAAAATTTTTAAATTTCAAAATGCACTGTAAACAGTTCTCCTGAATTGCGGTTCTAAATTTGTTTCGAATTTCATTCATCGAATTTTCATTTTCGTCATCGATTTTACCAAATACGCTTCAATAAAGTCACGTGACATTACGGATAATGAATGTCGACCTGAATCGGATCGACTTAAAATCGGATTCTATTAAATTCCAGATACCAATACCAAACGTAGAAAATTGTTATATTGTAAATCAATTACTTTTAAAATGTATAATTATTTTTACAATATCTTTAGTACTATTTATATAATATTAAAACAAATGTCTTAAATGTAGACATTATTTTATTTGTTTCAACTAATCTATAGTTGATGAAATTAAATTAACAATCAAAGAAAATATAACTTTAATTTTTTCAATTTAAAATTAATTAACTAAACTATATTTTGTAATTAAATCCAAGAATGTTTTTATTTAAAGTTAAAAAAAATTATTATACTAATCATAGGTACCCAATGAAAGGATTTGAACGCACGACCTCACAGTTCTGAGCGCGAAGCATTGACCACAAGCTATTGAACTTTCGTGAAAATTAAAGAAATTTAGATATATTTAAGATTAACTTAAAACACGATGTTTATATGAATTAAATATTAAATTC
>JABFQC010004886.1:0-12198 GCA_022817085.1 Psilanteris sp. ZL-2020
GTATATAGATAACCAAAAAGTCCAGCACTTTATGAGCGTCATCTGGATACTGAACCGATATTAATCGAAGAGTAATCTTTGAATTTCAGTGTTGGACAATAGACGTAGATAGAATAGCAATCAATATTACGATTGATAAAACGAAAGGTCGAATTCTCTTGGAAATTCAAATTGAAAGTGCTACTAATTTTCTAATCAAGTTTTCACTTCTTACTTGCACTTACCCCTCGGCATTCGTTAGAATAATATATTAAAAACCGCTGTACCGACGATTAAAATAAATGATATAATAACGTTCTTTATTCTTAAATGACAAATTGTTTGCATGTTATCCTTAAGTGAATGTTCAAAATAATTACAGTTAACCCGAGAAGATTGCAAAGCATTAGCGCGCATGAGTTAATTCAGTTAGATTTTCCGCGGTGCAACCTAAGTGGTTTACAAAATGTAGGTTAATGTGAGTTCAGTCAGCTTTTTAAAACGCAGCCTAGAAACATTATGAGATGTTACTCGCGTCTTAAAAAAATCAAGAAAGTAACTCCTGCTATCTCGTTTCAGAATAATTCGACTTTTTATTTGCAAGACGACCGCCTCGACTTCATTTGCATATCGCGCTGTATTCGTTGGAAATATTTTATTGTAATTGCAACATTACGTTACTTATTATTTAGCCAGATAATCCGCTCAATATAAAAATAAATTTAACTTGGGGCAGATGTTGATCTTGGTGGCATGTGGTTGACCTCTCGAATCTTTATGTTAATTCGCGTTAGATAGCTGACTGTAACTGTGAATTAGAAGACAAAGCTAAGCGAAACGTTGTTTACAGGATAGACTATCCTTCGCTCTAGGAATATAATGATTTAGTATAACCGAGTGCGTGTTCTCGTATTAAACACAGCGTCGAAAATAATTCACAGGTAAATGATTATGCAAATAAATCGCGCTTAATTTATGAACTTCGAAATGAAAAAACGAAATTTCGTAAACAAGTTCCGGGCTTCGACGCGATATATACAATTTTTATACGTTAGACAATGTATCACTTCGAGTAGCAGATGTTACCTTTCGAAGATAAAATTGTTTGAAGTGCGGACGCGTCCGCCAGGTTCTGTATATATTAACAAAAGTGCGTAAAGATAATCGGGGAATATTATCTGGAGACACGCGACGGAAACGAATGACTTCGGCCGTGTGGAAAGGACTAGTTAAAATTCCATTAAATTTATGTTTTCGGGCATTCGGTTGATTGAAACGTACTGGCGCTAGCCTAGGGTGTACTGTCGTGGACTGGATCAAAATCGAATCATTAAGTAGATAATTTTTCTTGTGAATGTTGTCGCTAAGTCCAGTCAATTCTTCGTTAGTACATGTGTGAGAATGATTCGGGAATGAAATATGATAGAAAAGAGTTCGATTATATAATTGTCAGCATAGAAGTTTAAAAACGCATTAGCATAAGAGGCTTTGGAACGGAGTTCCTAATTTTGACACCTCGGAATCATGAACTCATAGAGACTCTTTCATTTCCATGAATATTGTCGACAATGATTAACGATTCATCGATGAAACATTTAAATCAACTTGAAAAGTATTGCTGCGTACATATATAATCTTTCTAAAATTGATTGAGCGAATTAAATAGGTGCGCAGTTTATTAAGCCGGCTCGTGTGAAAGAAGCATCAGTGAATTTATGACGAAAACATGTATTATACATATATGATTAAAAATTGACTTCAAAATTGTCTTCGTTGGAATACTCTGAACAACGACGCTTTGCTATTGAATTGAAGATTCCTAAAAATCCACAGATCAAATTGTAGATATTATTATTATTTCTTAAAACAAGACTGAAAACTGTTTTTAAAATAGAAAAATTAACTCGATTAAACTTTTGCCGACTTAGCATAACATAACACCACGCCGCTCGGAGAAATCTATTTTTAATATTTCAAGTCTTTATATTGCTCGTATTATAACATCGTACGTTTAAACAACTAACAAAAGAAACTGTTATCAAAGTTCAACTTCGAATTTAATGTCATTTAACGAAAACACATTATTTCAGAAAAAAACGCGTAGTCGAATTCGTCATTGTGAATGCCCCATAATTGCATTCTTCGTTCATTAGGCATCCCCAATAAAACCACAAAAATATGTAAATCTTAACTCGATTGTGGAACCGTTTTCCGAGACGCCTGACAGTTGAACTGGACGGTGTGAGATAGAGTTTTGTTTCAAGAAGAGCCTTTTGTCTCCGATCGGATTATTTCGGAAAAAAAAAAAAAATTTTTAATTCAACGCAACTCAAACCACTAAACCGATTATCCTGATGACGTAATACTCAAACGTGGACCGTAAATCCCTTCTTCTATTTAACCTTGCAGGTCCATAAAACGTCAAATCCGATCAAGAACTCTAAAGCCACGTATGAACATATGCATAAACCAGGCAGAAAGTTTACACCGTCGCGGTTGATTTGAAGCTCGCATGAATCCACTCGTCAAATTGTCCGAAACCATAAAACCCGGAACAGTTTCCTTGACTCGTAAAATTTTGTTAATTTTTACGATGTCGGGTTTATCGTTGACTTTACAGCCGATATGAACCGTGGTTAAAAGAAACCGATGCGTTGACCATAGTGATCGTCGCATCTGGATCGACTCCCCCAGGAGTCATTTTTGTAATAATAATGGTGAATTCACTATAAACGCGGTAAACCACTTCTTCCGCCTTGTATTTACTTCTTTCTACTGACAAACTTTATATACGGTACGTACGTTAACGTCAAATAACGCTTATCAATAAAGCGACGTTATCAGTAAAAAATAATTAAATTCGGCGAAAAATTAAAAAACATTCGCTTTCGTTATAGGCACAAAATTAAATTTAGAACAAAGTTTTTAGTGATAAATTGAATTATTTTAATTCATAAAACGTGCAAATTCGCATCGAACTTATTTGCATACAAGTCTGAGTTGCGCATCTCCATTTCTCAATTGTGTTAATTGTGAATGATTCTTAACACATAATGAAACGTCAGAGGCACAAAAATCCCAGCGGTCTCAAATTCACGGACGTGCGATCCATTATCGCATACGAATACCCGCCTTATATTAGAAAGGAAATTAATCAGCCTACGCCCTCGTATATATACAACATATCCACAAACCCATATGCATATACGTACATACATATACATTATGTATATATACATATATAGGAAGAGAGAGAGGCGCACATATACACAGATACATAGAAATGCACGTATCCATATATACGACCGTGTGTATACATAGATATATAGATACGACTTATATGAAACACGTAAGTCATACGCGATATTCCGGGGTATAATATCAATACATAATACCAAGTTCCCTGGGGATTGTGAAGTCAATGTTTGCGAATAAAAAAGCGACAGGAGATAGAAGAGGAAGGAAGGAGGAGGCGCTGAAAAAAGCAAAGTGAAAAGGAAAAATTACTGAAAGATAGATAGTCATGGAGAGGTCAACGTGTGGATAGAGGAGGCGCTCAGGTAGAGGATGAGACATTTTTGTGCCGGCCGAGCTGGGAGTGACGTTTGTTCTGTGGGAACTCCGGCTCTATGGGACTAACAAAAGACGAATCGGGATTCCACAAGGACGCCTGTGCGCGCGGACCAGTGGGCTTGAGTGGCCGCAAACAAAACTACAAAGAAGCCCTAAAATATGTCAAGCGAGCCGGGTCTCCGTGCCCCCAACCCTGGACAGGTCTTTTCTCGCATGTCTCCACATTTAATACAACTCCGGAGTTGAAATATCGACGTAATATCGGAGACAAGCTCGCACCGGCCACGCGTCTTCCCTGCCTACGAAGACAACCACTCGAGGTTTATTTGAACCAATAACAAAGCGGGTGTATTGTGTTCCGCTCGGGTATAAAGAAGTAAATGTTTCGTACGTTCTTGGTTACTGCGAACGACTTTAACAAGAATGCTATTTATGATTGCGCTCCGCTCGAATGTCCAGAGTTTATGGGCCAAATTTATGGCGCGATGGCTTTAACGAATTCCGTAAGACAATTTGGAATTTGATTAGTCCCTTTTTGCGTGCTAATTTGAACAAGCCAACCGATCAACGGACACCGCGTTGCTAATTAAAGTTCACCGAGTTAATGAAATTATAAAGCGACTGTTGTATGTAACTGTAAAGTATTTACGAACTCGGGGGGGTAAAAAACGTTCAGAGTTGTCGCGACGGTTGAATTTTTTACCGCTGCGGTAGCGGCGGTTGACCTTGAAAATAAGTTGTGGAAAATCGCAGGGCTTGAACAATTTTGTCATACGCACGCGTGTTCCTGTTTAACTTTTGTTTAACATTCGTTTTGATTTTGAGAAATGGCAACGAGGCGTGTCAACTCGGTCGTTCTGAAATTCGAGTCTGTTTATAGGTAGTTAAACTGACATTCATAATTGTCACTTTGGTTTACTGAGTTTGTTAGTTTTGAATATATACAGAGGTGAAGAAATCATTATTACTATTGTACTATTGTTGTGTGAAAGTTATCGTATGATATGTTACATGACAGAATATAAAATTAATGAGCTCTGATAGAATTTAACGTGCTTTGAATGCATAAGTAAGCTTTATCTGAATGATGGAGCAAAATCTAACAACATAAATGTGATCTGATTAATAATATGTAATACATCATTGTTTACTTTAATCATAATAGTATACAATAACACGGTCGTTGCATTAAACAGTTTTCATATCTTTTTTCCATTTTTCGTATTTAACAACGGTTTAATCACGTATTGATGAAAAATATCACAGTTACATACAAACTTTTATGATGCTATCTCATTTCATGCAAAACAAATAAAATCTACTGTTTCAACGTTTGAATGAGTATAGCTGCAAAGATAACATTTTAATATTGAAGTTTGCTACGATCTTATATTTATGGATAATTTTCAACGCAGCGACATTTTTTATTCATAAATTTAACTCTATTTTAACACATTAATAATACACTCAATATTTATTAATTTGTCTTCATACATACAAGTTTACATTTATTGAGCTGTCTTTCAATCTGTTACCAACGCAACGTGTAAAGTCATAATGTATTTTGTAATATATACGTATTATAATTCCGGCGTAATATTATTAGGTTGATATTGAAACGTGTGCATATAATTTTATACAATATGCAAAGTTTTTAATGAAACAAAGTAAAATTATATTACATTTAGTATAAGTACAGAATGAAAGTGGTTAATGAAGTACAGAAAAGTGTCATTGCTATACCTATCCCTATGTTGCTATCAACACTTTTTTCGTTATTTGTACTTATCTTGTTATTTACACTTATTATATCATGATTATCTCTATAGTAAAAATGAAAAATTATTATAATAATACCCTTATGATGTATTTTTCTAAGAAATTAAATATATTACCAGACAATAAATTGTTAAGCAATATATCTTTATATTTTCTATGACAAAACAGTATATTTATTATATATCCATATAATATATATACATAGGATAACTATATTATATTATTTCTTAAGAAAATATATTAGTATGAAATTGTTCATCATATTTTTTTAATATCAGTTTAATATTTATATATATAATATAATATTTCGTCAGCTATATCTTAAATTCTGTATAGAATTATAGATAGTATTGTATTTATATTTCCATTAATAAATTTTTGTAATTTACTGATTATTTTTTACTATAATTTGTTACTTTTAACTACAATTTTAAACTATAAAAAATTCCGTTGGCAATTTCAATTGAAAGTATTATATTATATTCAGAATAATATCTATATATTTCAAATATGACTATGACCATATGGTTTTATACATTTTTTTCATTGCATTAGTGCAAATGCATGCATTTTGAATATTTGTAAATCGCACATTTATAGCACGACAGTCATTAACATTATATACACTATACGATATTAGATAGGTGGTTATAACTGAATTTTGAAATTATAAAATCTGGGTTAATTTTATTATTGTTTTATATTTTACTCTACATATAGAGAAGTGTTACATGTTCGTCGATAATAATGAAATTAGGATTTAGATATATATAACTTTGCCTGAATCTAAGTAATATTCAAATAAGCTTTACCGAAATGCACCACACAGTATTTTCCATATTCATAACGCTCATTGATCTAAAAATTAAATAACATTTAATATTGAAGACAAATTGTTACGAAATTAATGGATAAGTAAATATTGCAAACTTTGTCCCCAATCAGGAGCCTGCGCAAACCGACTTTTCTTGAAAATATCATTTTCACATCTCCATTTATTTCACGCGACGTTCACTTCCAACTATAATTTCAAGATTCGGGTTAAAAAGTCATCCTACGCACAACGCCAAATTATAATACTAAGGTCATTAATATTGTCCTCATTTACACGTAGAAATAAATTCCAGCGAAATTATTCTCTGCAAATCAAATATACCCAAACTAAAACGATATATTATCCAAGTTATATGACGCAGCGTAACTTCTGTGACAGAATTGCAAAACTAGCATTAGATATCGCATGACGTACGATCTTTGTAAGAGCACCATTCGAGGCGAGAAAAGAAAGAACAATGTTGTCAAATTTGACATTCAATGTAACAATCAGCCGGACTGGGTTGGGAGAATAATGAAAGTTATCTCCGAGATCGGCGTGGCCCCGAAAAAAGATTTAGTTCTAAAATCAAACCCCAGCGTACCCACCCGACCATCGAGCCGAAAACACCGCTATCTGGATGATCTTGACGTCCCCGAAAGGAGCGAAAAAATGGCACTCGCAGCACACTCAGCGAACAAATGGCCCGTTCGAATTGGCTTATGAAAGCCAGCCGTCGATTTGTTTACCTTTTTTATCATAAATCCTCTAATACGTCGCGAACACTTCCATCTGACAATATCGCCGAAAGCAAGGGAGATTCACTTAGGCGTACGACAGAGAGGAATTTAATTTGCAGCGGTAAAGTAAGTTGGTAATCGAATGCCCCATCGGGTTGGGGTTCAATACCAACGGAACACCTGGTACACGTGGTTACCGTTCCATTCGTTCCTTACCAGAAAGCGAGATTATTCGGCAGGATCCGGCACCGAACAAAAAGACGTCGTCAAAAAACGAGAAAATATCATTCTGGCGTTTGAATGAAGACGGATAATCGATTCTGCGGATCGATCTGCCGCCGGGCATCTCGAGATCCCGCGATATGGCGACGCTCGCATGCGCTTGTTCGGCGCTGTGGTTATCGGACCTTGCGACCGCGGCCGTGTCATTTATCAGCCGAGCCCTCCCGAAACAGCTCGCTTAATGATGCCGAACCAAGATCCTCTTGTAAACTCGCGGTCCCGGACTTGGCTACGAAACCACTGCCAGGTACCCAAAACGCTCGAATAATTTCGCCCAAAAACTAGACAAATTATTCAGACTTTGGCACGAAGCTAGCTTCAGGAATTCGATATAGTTTCCTCTGGTCGACTTTCAATTCAATTTAATTTGATAAGGAAAAGTTAATTAGACGATCCTACAGTTATTGAGCGTTTACGATTTTCCCCTTTTAACAACTTCTATGCGGATTTATTTTATGTTTGTTGTTATTTTTTATTTATAATTTTACTATTGGATAAATGCTTTTTTAATCATCGTTAATTCCAGATTATAGAAACAACTTATTTTAATTATTATTATTATAAATACTGAAGATATATACGCAGAGATAAATATAATTGAAATTTTACTATAAAACTTAAATTATCGTATAAATTATAGTAAAAGTGTAACATAACAATATTTTACTTTTTTCTATACTATAATTTCAATCTCACAAATTCTGTAATATTGACAAAAATTCTTGATATTAAACAACATTGAATCTAATATTAAATTAATAATGTTATTATAATAACTTATAATTTAAACATAAATAGAATACTTACCAATAAAGAAACGTACGTTTGTTGTAATATAATTTCTAACATGTTAAATATTGGCATAATATAATACATATTCATATATAATACACATTAAATTATAAAATAATAGTAAATTTAATTATACATACAGCTATATTCTTCATAATTACATAACATATGAATTTCATACTGAACATAATTTATTGTATTAAACAAACAGTATTAGATAATAATCTCAATCGCGGGAAATTATTTATTTAAAAATTAAATTAAAAATTAACACACAATAACTGGATACACAATATTTATAATTACGATATTTCTGACAGTATTGTTCCTCATTAATGTCTTCCGAATCGGTGTACATAACGCCATCTATGCGGAATGCACAGAACTTTTTAACCGATTTTTCCTTAATCGTTAACCGATTCATATAAATTAAACATACAATATATATTATAACATATATTTCTCATTTTAAATAATATTTAATAAATTATAAAATATACATAATATGAAAAGATTTTAAATAATATAAATGAAATCGAAAGTTAATTATTATTTATTTTCTTAGAAAATAACATGTTTAAATTTCCAAACGCTGATAACTGACTGAAACATCGATTATCGATTATGTATTATCGATTACCGATTATTGATCGAATAAGAAATTGAGAATTTATCACTTAAAAGTAATTTTATCATTAATAAATTGTATACCTCTAAACAAATTGACTATGAATGATTCATAAACGTATAGTGAATCGTTACTTAATAACAAATCAGACTAAATTCATTAAATGGCAACATTTAGTCGTAGTTTACATGAAAGTTGTTAATAATCCATTAAATAAGTTATATCATTTACGAACCTCTGGTTTTGGCTTCTATGAACTCAGTGTAAAGCAACGTAGTTTACTTGTAACCACACCATATATAAGTAAAAGATATAGACAAACAAGTAATTGAACTACGGCAACTTACTTCGATATGCAAATATTAAATCAACTTAAAAATTAAGTAAACTTATATGTTAAAATGTTCACATATATTGTAAAATCAAAATGTTTTATTATTTAATATGAATTTATTTTTACTAATAACATGCTTTTCATTTTCCTTGATTGATTCTTCAACAGGTTCTAAATAAATTTATGATCCGAGATTATAATTATCATTGAAAAAGATTAAAAAATTAAAAAACAAAAGACAATCAAAGTATTTATTAAATTGATGTATTATATGTTTGTTTAATGTAATCATTATACAATATATGTAGTTATTGTTTTATTTATTTTCTATGGGTTTAACCATTTATATTTATGAATAATATATGAAATAATATTTTTAAAATTATTTCCTAAGAATTATACATAATCTACTGGACATGGTAATTACTGTAATTTAAATGACTATATATAGAGGAATTAATCATTTTCTTAAGTATTCGAAAAAGTTTGAAGTGAGGTATCCTAAATTTACAATTATATACGAATTTATAGTAGTTTAAATAATAATTATTCTAAAACATATTATTAATATTTATAAATTCATATTATACAAATATTAACTTAAGAACACACTATTAAATTATTCAATGTAATTATTGTTTAAAAACTTGATGAATTAAAAAAGAACATATTATGTTTTTTTTACTTTTAATCTATACATAGAGTTAATTTTACTTTGTTAAATGGCTGAAAATTGAATTATCTGACAAATGTACTTCACCATTATATCCAATATGACCATACAAGATTTACAACCAGATAATTCTATGTATGCATTTAGAACGCTTCGAATCTTGACGTTCTAACATCCGTCTTGCCGAAATGTCAGAGAATTTCTTTTTTGTTACTATTATCTAAGAGATATTATCTTCTACGGTGTGCATGTGATCGCTTTGATGTACGTTCGTGTCGCGAATGACTTTATCATGACTGAAGCCAGCAATACCTTTAATTGTCTGTTAAAGGAGACGAACTGGACGAAGAGATGACTGAAGATGTTGAACATGATTGAGAAGAACCGTGCTATGATAAATTTAATTTTTTCTTCATTTCATTTCATTTCATTTTCATAATAGCCGAACAAGAAATTTAAGTTAACATGTTCACAAGGTACATAAAATTAAAAATTTGTCAATATTTTAATTTCAGTTTTAATACTTATTTATATCATTCAATGTTTAAGATTTACTAAATAACTAAGGATTTTTGGATGTGTTTTATATAATTTTTAAATATTATAAAAAATATTATCGGTATTTAATCATGTTTTACACTTGACCATTTATAAGTAGTTACAAACCTTATGATTAATCAGAATAAATATTACTTTTTCGAAATAAATGTAGAATTTACCGCGAAATGCAAATAGTGGGGCATCATGGCCTTATATTTCTAAGAAGTTAGCTATGCAGGTAAGCAACACTTTGGCATGATGATGAACACAGTGATATCTACCGAAAGTAAATTTGCATAACATTGTGAACGTATACAACAATATTGATATAGTTTGATAAGTAAAAGCTTCAACAAGTAAAGTTCGGTAGTTACCTTCAGGCACTATTCGAAATATGGATTTGCCATGTAAACTGGCCTTTATACCAAATGAATAATTTAATTAATTTATGTAAATTAAGAATAAAAAATGCGTAATGCTGCATAGCACTAGACTACATTATTGTATATAAATAACAGAAAATTTACAAAAAGACTAAACATTTCTAATTTAGTTTTTATATCAGGTACTTATAAATTGTATGTACTACTACTACTGAACATTCATTTGTATCTTATTTTATTTAATTGTAAAAATTCTAAACCTTTTATCTTTAGAACATGTATAATTTTTGTTCGTGTTAAAATACAATTTTTTTACATTGATTAGAAATGATTACACATAAATAGTTTAATTTTATATTGTTTAAAATATAAATAATTATTTATTTAATTTTAATTAATTATCAGAATATAAAAACTCTAATTATTCTTATAAATCCTATAGTAATACTATATAAATATAATAATACTATACCATACAAATGATGGCTAAACTTAATATTTATATGTATAAATAAATGTACTTAATATATGGCTATAAAGTAAATATTTTGAATGTAAGTATAACCTTTCTAAAGAATTTTAAAACTTTTTATACACAGGACTATTATGTTACTAACAATTGTAAAATATTAATATCAATTATTATAAATCATGTACATCAATTATATATAATATCAATTATATTGGTTGAATTATTATTATGGAAGAATACTATACGGATTGTATACTATATATGTTTTGTTTGTAAAAAGTATGTTGTTATTATAGCACCTTCTAGATGAAACCACAACTTGATTTATTACAATAATGTTGAAAAGACAAAATATATGCTGCATATTAATTTTCGAGTGTTATTCATCATCTAATAGAGGAATAGTATCTTCTTGTCAAAATCTTTGCCACCCATAATATTATGAACAAATAAATACTTGTCTATAAATGTCTTAGCTTTTTTCATGTTATTAACGACCTACACATTATTATTTGCAAATATAAATTTAACATTCATTATTATGTATAGTATGATTTAAATGTCATGCATTATAACGTATTACATTATTATTATATATATATTACCAATAATAATAATTTATATAAGACAGTAAAAAGTTAATAATTTAAATTCAATTTTGTTGAAATTGCAAATCAACTATTTTGTAGAATGGATTTAAATCCATATTCTGCTCGCATATATAATATATTTCATAATTTTTTTAAATTATAATTTTATTTTTATAATACATTTTCGACTTTTGCCAAGCACTCTATCAATTCTTTTTATAAATCAAAGATAGTATGTAAAATAGTATCACAATTTTATTATCCTGCTTCTTATATTATATTCTTACACGATGTGACTTTTCATACCCATCAAATAGAAGTCATTATTTTATCCAATGTACACCGCCAGATTGCGTTTATAGTTGTAATTTACTGTGCTATTTTTCTTTCAATTCTCATATTAATTACATATTTCATTGTATGAATAATAATTTGCAGGCTTTGCGAAATTGTATAGAAATTTTCGCAGTCATGGTATAAGGATAAAGGAAATGACTGCAGAAAAGCTAAAAGTAGAAACTATAGTGGTTTTAGCTGGTTATTACAGAAATATAATTTATAAAAATAAAGGCAATACACTGACAATGAGGAAAGCGATTTTAGCAACTTTTCTCTGCAC
>JABFQC010004887.1:0-12197 GCA_022817085.1 Psilanteris sp. ZL-2020
AGATTACTCATTGTAAATGCGAAACACGAACTTGTTTTAATTCGAGCGAATAATGATAAAAATGTTACGTTTGCGGCTAATGAACAACCTGTTAAAATTCAAATTTTTAATATCGAATGGTTGATTCCACATATTACATTATCCGATAAGAATAAACTTAAATTCTTAATTTTGTTGTGAAAGATAGACCGATCGCAATGAGTTTTCAATCGTGGGATTTATATGAATATCCATTACTTCCGGAAACTACGAAACACGTCTGGGTTGTGAAAACATCGACGCAATTGGAGAATTGCACTATCTATTAAATCCTTCTACGGAGATAACACCAAAGGTCAATTATAGGTCGTGAGAGTGACCCGTACAGATAAGACTCAAGGTCATCGTCAAAGACATACATGATGCGTTGACACGGCCCAAGGCCAAAACACCGTCGTGCAAGATGATGCCCAAGGTCGCTTGGGTGGAGGAGTGGGGGGCCCCAGAACCCCCCTAGCTATACTACTCAGTGTGCATATACAAAAGTCTCAACATTTAATGACACATTACAGGTTGTCAAATTGGAATTTGCACATTGTGGTTAAGTCAGCTAATTCAAATTCCAGAATATGAAATAATAATAACTAATAAATATGTAGTATAAAATGATAAATGTTTATTCATACATTTGTATTTAAACTGTTTTACCTTTTTGTTTTGTTTTGAAAATTTTATATTATTAAATAAGATAAATAATATTAATAAAATTAATAAAAAAAATATTAATAAAATAAATTACTTTATAACGTTAGTCATTGTGATATATGAATTTATTATTATTTGATTCTTTATTTTATTCGTTACTATTTATTAATTTAAAATTATTATTTAATAATATATAAAATTATAATATTAAATTTTTTTATATAAACAAATAAACATAAATTATTTATTTAGAATTTATTCAATTAAATCATGAATTAATTGCCTTAGCTATTCGGTAAGAATATTTATGTGATCCAGATACAAAATTACAAAAAATAAGAATAAAATTAATAAGTTAATATTAAAATATTAAACACATTGAGACTGTTTTGTTTATTATTATTACGTCATAATTATAAATATTACGGTCATCATGCTGTGCGCCACAATTCATCTAAAAAACAAAAATGTTAAAGATAAATGTATGTAACGTTACTGCACTTAACGCCGTAGTGGTCGACAGCGTGATACCAACGTATCGGCTTCGTAACCGATGGAACCACATTTCGATTCCTAATGAAATTTCGACTTGTTTCCTATATCAAACTGCTTTATCTTTCTTCGTTTAGTAAAATAATTTTTTTTAATCAAATCGGAAATATCGTTTCAAATATCAAATCGGAAATTGGGCATGTGTTGCTTTTGTCATTTTTTGCTTCCGTCCCCTACCCAAAATATCCTATTAATATAAACAACGCTAATTTACCTATATAAATATATAGTATATTAAAACATATTTTTAAAGAACATTCACCCAACCAAGTATCGTTCGTCGTCTATGAGGCTTAATTTTTCCTTCCGTTGCGTGCTGTTATTGCTGTTTCCAGTATGCGCTGGAATGCTATTTTTTCAGTTTTATCATTGTTGTTCTTAAAGTTAGTTTTCACTCAGAAGTTTCTCTCCAGTTTTTTGATAGTTGTACAGAACTATTTCACTGTAGTTTATCTTAGTAAAGCCTTGACTAATTTTTGAATTAGATTAGTTCTCCTAATCTTAACCTTATTAGCGTTTTTCATAAAGCATCTCTTCACACGAGCTTTAACCATGAAAGTAGTAGACTATCTTTGGCTATGTTCGGAAATTGACTGAAAGTACTGCCAGTAATCGTGCATCTTTCTTGTTCTCAAACTAGCATGTTTGTCCTTTGTTAAGAATTTCCTGGCAGTACTTTCAGTCAATTTCCGAACAGCCTTTATAAACGAACGTTTTATATTCGCTAATCTGGGAAGACAAAAAGGACACAGCCATGTTGATGGAAGCATGCTACTCAAAGCATGATTGGATTTAGAGGCATATATGGAAATATAAAGGGACTGTAGGAAACTACACGTGGGAAAGTAAAAGGTGACGTTCAGATAAAAAGACTCAAAGACACCCTTTACGTACCTAACTTACGCACAAACTTAGTTTCGGTTGCCAAAATCGGAGATCGCAATAATGAAGTGATGTGCAACGTCAGAATCATCGGCAAGAGAATTAAAATCTGTTTTGCCTGGGCGAAAACAATCATCAAGCTCACACGATATTTGAAGAAACATTACAAAAACAATGCGGAAATATGGCATACGCGTTCGGGACACCTAAACTCGCGATGTATGACAAAAATGCTAATTGATCAAAACGTAACCGGTTTAACATTTGCTACAAGGGCAGTGTGAAATCTTGAAAATTTTGACAGCAAAAATGACCAACATCTCGTAGATAAAAAATCTCGTAGAAAATCAAACAAGGAACAGGACAAAAATCCTAGAGAAAAAAAAAGTGAAGATACAACTACGTCTAACGACAGCGTATATATCACAGCAGAACGGAATTGCGAAATGCAGGAACCGAACGTTGGTTGAAATGGTGCGATGCATAATTTTTTATTCGAGTTTACCACCATGTATTTGGGCAGAAGCAGAATTATAGATAATTACTCCCTCCCCTAAGGTAGATAAAAAAACGCATTTGATGCAGAATTTGACGTAGATTTCGAATCTGCAAGATTTATTGCTCGGAAATTAACCGTTCTCGAGATATGCGCATTTTTCTGATTTTTTGCAATTTTTTTAACACAAATAAAATGTATTTCGCACTACCAGGATATACAAACCTGTTAATATAAATTGATAAATAAATATAATAAATTATAAACAACAATATATTAACATTATATTGTTATTTAATAAAATATTATGAAATTATATGTTAATTACCTCTGCACTGGTACTGTAGATCAACAATTACTTTTTCACACACTTGTGTGACATTGTCACACAATGTCATTGTTGCAATGACATTGTATTATCTCATTAACTATTGTTGGTCGATAATTTTGTAAAAATCTTGATAGGCTTATGTGAAAATTTCACGCTAAATGGATCACGAATTTGTCTATACGATGCTTGAATAACCCAAAATTTGTTACTACTTTTATATGAAATGTATATGAAAATATACGAAACATTTTAAAATTGAAAAGAATTATTAATTAATTAAGTCATTATTTTATAGCATTCTTAGTAGATATTATTAGTTATTGTTTCTTTTAATAGTTTTTTTTGTATAATGTTATAATTATTGTATATAATGTTTGTTCCTTGTATTATAATTTAGGTTAGTTTTTTAATATTTATATTCAATATATATAATAATAATATATTTTATTTATTCTAATTTTAAGTATAACATAATTATTTTATTATAATTATTATAATAAATCTTAGCCTACATATAATCATTAGCCTATCTTGACGTGAACTGGTTTTTCAGTCAAGAAGCGCTCAGCCAACGTCTAATAATAATTCTTCGTTTGGAAAGATTGTTCACTCGATCAGTGTCGATGAGGACGTGCTCGACATTGCCGCCGGACCAAGCAAGCTTCAGTTATTGCAGGGCGATGGAAGGGTCAGCTATCTCGCGTATGATTTCGTGATGTAAGTCTGTAACCTACAATGTAATGTAATTAACCTACAAAGCATTGTATACATCTCTCTAGTGTGACCGACATATATACCTCTGCGATTAGGTCCACTCACTATAAGAACAAAATTGTACTTATTAAATGGATTCAACAAAAAATTTTGCGTAGCTTTGCGCGCAAGAGGTATTATGAAATCGCTCGTTTCAACCATGATTTAACTGCTATGTTTACTCTTGTAATATGATGATCTTAGAGTCTAGGCGAAGATACGCGGAATTTAATTTTTGTATAAATTTATTAGACAAAAACTTCCACTTCCCCCACGCAACCTCAATTTCACACAACATTATGTACACATCCGAAATTCGAAAATTTTTACATCTAATTACATATTTAATTTATTATACAATGGCTTTATTGAACGTATATTTCGTGAGGCGAATGTTATGCTTCACAATTCGCAAATCTTAGATCTACCATTGAGAGAATTTGTATCATTTAGTCATTGATGTATAACGAATTTTTAGTATCCCCAGTTGTTTATTCTTTATTTTTAATCAATTGTAAAGGAAAATTCCCGTTAATTATATTTAAATAAATAATTAAATAAACACATTATACAAAAACTTGCGCCTTGGGTAAACACCCACTTGGCAGATACATAAATTAATTAGATAATATAAAAAGTATGTGCGAGACACACTGCATCGCGTCCCTGTTGAAAAAACCGCATCATTGTACGGATTACGAATAACAACGCGCTTATTCTTTTTTGTTCTAGTTCTAGTTTGTTCTAGTTTTCTAAATAAACCACGGCGAAGCCTCAGCCATCTTCTGTTAAATAAGTGTAATTTTCTTTTCCGATTCAAAAAACCCATCATGAATATAACGCGTGCTTTTGCGGGGGAAGCACGGTATCCGAGAAATACCGTTATAAAATCATCAATTAGAGTGAGATGCTGTTCTATTCGACACAGAATTAATTAAAGTTGAAAATGTATAATTTACGATATTATATCAAAATTAATCGACTAGACGCTAGTCGTGTGACTAATCAATTAATATTTTAATAAATAAATAATAAGATGTTAATAACAGAAAAAGAGAATGTTAAACAGTTTATCGGCTTGAATCTGCAAAATACCTTAATCGCAAATTACAGATTGTATAAAACCGTGAAATGTATAAATTAAAATCAAATTCAAAATAAAACTAATACAAAGAAAAAGCTCACGCTTATGAATCAGCTGACGCGCTGATAAGAAATAATAATCTAATTTCGAGTACTTCGGTGACTCACCGGAAAACTCGTTATTCTAATAATACTTTGACACAAAGCTTGATATTTATTTATACAAAACACACGTGATTGCAATATCACAGACTCTGTCATATCAATCTACTTTTATGCCACATTTTAATACCATTCATACAATACACCATACATACAATACACCACATATAATGTTAACAAAATACCACACTTCTCACAAAGCAATATGACAAAACGTAATATAGCAAATTAAATTGCGTTTAAAACATTCCCACTAATGGGACGAACGGAGTCGCCACGTCACGAAGACACAGTGTGCGCGAAAAGAATACGGCGATAACTCAACCGTATACCAAGAAAATAAGGAAAAGGTTACTCAACGAATTGAGGGATGCGGAAAAAGGGAATATGACAAAATAAATAAAATAACCAAAATAAAACAAAACCAAATTAACGGCCTAAACGTCGTTCCAATTGAACGAACCGTTGCGCCGAAAAACTAATAACGAACTAAAATGTGACAGCGCGTGCGACCAAGTCGCGACCCCGCGAATGATAACGCGCAACGATCGCGCGCATGCGAATCGATAAGAGGGAAATCGCGAAAACGCCTATCATATCTAGACGGACACCGATTACCAAAATTGGGAATCGATGACGTCACTCGACAAATACAAACAAATCAAATACATATATCAAAATTAATTTAACACGTAAAGTTAATGAAAATAAATGCCGTTTATTTGTATCAAATTACATTGATTTTATACTGCAATCTCAAACATATAATAATCATTTAACAAAATAATTCGACAATGTAAAAATAAAATTAAACTTTAAGTAAGAATTATTTGTTCCACAGCATGATTTAAAATGCAAACAATTCGCCTAAGATTTAAAAAGAACATGTCAACGGCATGTAGTTCGGTATGAATCATGAATTAATGTTTTCAATCTAACAAATAAATTATTTTAATAATCTCATCAAAATTGAGAAGAATTTTATTGGAATAAGCCACCCATGGGGATGATAAATAGTACGTCCACGCGTTGTTCCTGCGTAATGCTAAAAGTATTTATTTTGATATCTATATTGTATTTTATAATAAAGGCTTTTGTCAAAAAATGAACACAATTTTATTTTTTCATTTCATATGCATTTCTCGAGAAATCACCATTTTCCTACTTATTTCGTCTTTTGTAATTTTACCTCCAAACTGAAATGCATTAACTCGTAAATCAAATTAGGGTACCCATCTCTGAGGAATCCAAATCTGCGATAAAAAAATAGGAGTTCAAATTTCGGATTTTTGGGATGTCCTCTCTAAGGAGGGGTTGGGGGCATCTTCACAATCATTGGATAGAGTTTTGAAAAATATTTGATATGTATTGTTTTGTTTTTCGATCTATGGTTTATTTTTCGAGATATTCAACCGTCCCGGCAATTTTTCCACACCCTGTATATATATATATATATATATATATATATTTTTGTCTATCGCAGGGTTTGAGGACAAGCGGCCATCTTGAATTCCATTTACACAATGGTATATATATTCGAAAAGGCGTGTTTGGGGTCTGTCCCCGAACAGTTGCATCAGTTTAACGCAGGGTTTGAGGACAAACCCGAAAAATATGGCACTGGGGCCCCCTAGGACCCTCGCGTTTTTTTAAGGGGGGGTTGGGGGGGCGCAGCCCCCCCGCATTCCCTTGTGAGGGTGGCCGAAGGCCGCCCGATGCGCTCCGTCATATTTTTTACAAAAAAAAATTTTTCAGGGCCGTACCTAGGAGTCCAAATAAGGCGTGTCCCCAAACCCTGCGTTGGACAAATCTGTGTATATATATATATATATATATTTATTAATAAGACTACAATTAAATTAAGAAAATAGTGACAATTCACAATTTATATAGATTCTGTAAACTAACAATACCATATATAATTCGGGTTTTAATGGGTAGCCTTAGACTGGGTTAACTTTAGAGTTTAATACATAATAAAATTAAAGTTGATGTACTTAATCATTGTCATGTTTAAAACATATTGAGCGTCTTAAATGCCAGCAGAAATTACTTATTTAATAACGACTCGTAGAAGCGGGTGTACTAACCAAGGATATTAACCCGCCCTATCAGATTTCTGGATTTGCCACTAGTTTCTGTGATTCCCTAATGTTACTGTGGCACACTGATCGTCCTATCCTATGAAATAGCCATAACCAACGTTACATGTATCAATTTTTGAAGTTAAGTTTATTTTTATTCAGAACATTGAGTAAAAAAAACATAAGATCCGCAAATGCTTTCTCCTATCTATCAAAATGATGGAGATAAAGCTAGTGACTAGTAGTAGAAAAGTTACTTTTCCAACTTTTAATGGTATATATAGATATGTATCAAATAGGCCTTTCATAAATGGACAAATATTAGTAAATAAAACACACATTTTATAAAATGTGCTTTATGAAACATAAATCGAATTACAAATGCAAAGTCGAATAGAAGGTGTGTATTTTTCCTTGGATTTTATCTTAAAACTTTACTGATTCTGAAAGTGTACAAGAAATAATTAAATTGTTTAATTTGTTATCAATGCGAAAAATTCTACTTCTAATTTTATAATTTAATGTGAATAAAATGTTATAACCATGGAGACTGTAAGGAGATCCAACTCTCTGACGGTGCAGATAGCATTCTACATGCTTTAAAAACGTCTGCAGTTGACAATGTACACACTGCTTACGGCGACCTCAATCGGTAAAAATTGCATACACTTTAAATGTTATTCTTACTTTATTTGTGTTATCTCTATTATATTTTAATAGAGTAAACGTTATTCTATTAAAACCATGCACGTAAATACAATTTTAATTCAAATGTTCCGAAATATTTGTAGGTTAGTTTGTTTGTTATTAATTCATTCTAATTGTAACATCATATTTCCATATGAAAGTGTGCGCAGTATGCTATTGCGCATTATACTAACTGTTTAGAGAGACATGAACTGTACAGCCATATTTCTTACATGTTAGTAACACGATAGTTGGATCTCCTTCTTACAGTGTTCATGGTTATGACATTTTTACTTACAATTAAACTAGTATGCTATGTATGCAGCGTTACTAAGTTTTTTTATATGCCTTCGTTTTACTTATTGCCTTGGTAACGATGACGTTTGTTTTTATTTGAAATGCGTCAAACGACAAATCTATTGAGTAATATATGCAAATATTACAAACAATTATACACTAAGTTATTAACAAATGTTAAAGATATAACTAATTAAGTCGACAAAATATGCTTGTGCTGGTCCTGTATATACTAACAATATCACGCAATAAAAGCGTATATGTTATACGGATTATACACGTATATAAGTATATATTAATTAAGAACTAATATTAATCTGCTGAAAAATATACATAATTATATTTCATATAATTATATATAATATACTATACTGTATAATATAGATTAAACTGTCCTAATTTTCTGTTACAAATAAATAAATATCTCGATCGTCATTTTGTCATTAGTACAGGCTTCTCATATGTGAGTAGTCGTTACTGCCGTATCGCCACGATGGCCCTCCGATTTTTTTATAATTGTGCAAATATTAATATAATTCATTTTATTAGTTCTTACTGACATATAACCACGCTCATTTCCTTTTCTATTTCTAAACTTTTTATAAAGGATAAATAAATATAATTTATTACTTATTATAATGAAATAATATAACCTAAAATATATATATATAAATTAGTATAAAAATACTTAATAATAATAGATGTAAAAGTTGATTTTATATTAGTTATTTGATTAAAAATAATAAATTCTGAATACAATCTTAATTTGTTTAAATTCAAATTAAAAAAAATACAATAACTATTATTTATTTGATATGTAAAATACCAATCACTAAATTAAAATTAAAATATTTGATTAATAAAGTATAAAATCAGATATGTAGATCTAATAACGCACAACAATATTAATATATTTAAAAATAGAATTTGGAGGTTATTACAAACCTTAGTGGAATCCCACAATGATGAGCTTGCCTCCAAGAATCTGAACGCGAAGATGAAAAGTTTTCGCTGGATGTCATGGACGATGTACGCTTGCTCTGCTTCTGTTGGATCTCAGCGATTTGGTAAGCATATTGATCATTATGTATATTTCGTGGTCTCTGTTTCTTAGAGAATGGCCAGAACCATTTAGTATTCCATCCATTGACATACTGATCATTGTCTAATAATCTTGAATTACACGCACATTGCTGTTGGTTTTCTCTAAGTGACCTGTCAACCAAACTGTTTGTGTTGGCTGGCGTATGTCTGTTACTAAAATTGGAACTATGCCGGCATCGGCCAATTCCCCGTGTCACTCTTGACTCTTCTATAGCTTTACAAATTAAAATGCAATCTTTCTTAAATTGTTTCGTAAGAATTGCGTACATGAATGGGTTGCAGCAAGAATTTAATGGCAGAATAAAAACTGCGAACACCTTAGCTTGTTCCAGGGAGATCAGTTGTAGACCAAACGTTGCCGTCAACGAGAAAAAGGCGATTGGGGACCAGCAAAGAAAATCTGTAAATACCAGCAGAGCCATTCGTTTAGCTATCCTCGAATCATTAGAATTCCAAGCCTGAGAACCGCGGATAGCGCAGTACATTTTTAAGTAGCAGCCCATCAAGATGAGAAATGCGACGCCATTGATCATCATTAAGAATACCACGTAACTCAAAGAAATGAACCCGTTTGTTTCGAAAGGTAAGCAAATGGCGAATTTACGGTAATCGGAGACCCCGAACAATGGCAAGGAGGCCATCGACAGAGCGAATCCCCAACCAATTGTCATTATGTAGCTTGCGTGTTTCAAAGACAGTCGCTTGTTGAGATGCATTGCGTGAGTAATCGCATAATTACGTTCCAGAGTTATCACGGCCAGAGTATACACACTCAATTCTGAACTTAGGACTCCTAGGAATCCAGCAAGTTGACATCCTATTGACATTTGCCATGGTATTGCGTACATGCGGAATTCACCTAATGTAGAAGCATCGACCACTGCTAACATTCCTGGATACAGAAATATTGAATATTTTATTTACGTAACTTCAGTAACTGGAAATTAAAATGTAAAATATTATATATGTAATGTAAATAAATTTATAAACTAGTACCGACTTATAAATAACTTATTTAATAACACTATATTTGACTTATATTATCAGAGCATAAAAATTCACGGTTTCTTTCGATTACTATGAAATATGGTAACAGGGTAAACTCTATACAAACACACTATTTTGTACTCGCATTTAAATTCTTGAACCCGTATTCAATACTACCACGTGATGAAACGATTGTTTTGGATCAGCCCTATGCAACTTTTTGGTTTAACGTGACTCTAAATGGACGAAATCCGCCAGAGGGCGTTACTGATAACAAGACCGATGTACCCTGCTTAATATGTATTATAATGTACGCAAAATTAAGTTCGAAATGTAATTTGATTATTTTTATTAATTTACCGTGATAAACTCAATTAAATTTTGTTATTTATATAACATTAAAATTGTTACTTTTATAAATTTATAATTTATATATTAATTATTTTATTTTCCCTATTATCATATTAGAAGGATTCTTGCTTCTTTGTTTAAATTTTAACAATAAAATATATTTCTTTAAATAATGCAATTTATGAATATTTCGAAAAATATTTGTATTTTAAAAGATTATTTTATATTATATTAAAATTTAGTTATTGTAATAAAAGAAACTTATTCATATGCTTTAAATATTAATAGAAAAGCATTTATATTTAAAAACATTATTTCTATACACAATATAACTTGTTTCGGAAAAGATAAGGTTTACAGCGACAACCTAAACAGGTCTCTTAGATTGCAGCGCCGCTCTGCGGTTTTGGACAAATAGCAGATCATAGTTTACCATTGGATACATTTACAGTTACATGGGGTTGATAGAAAGCCCTTCCTATATGATACATAGGAAGTTTGAAATGCAGCAATTGCTGTAGTTACTTTAGGCATAAAAGAACAAATAGTAAAAACAAATAAACATGTTGTAAATACGCTGGTGATCATTTTAACTGTGAAACAACTATAAATAAATGTATATTGTATAAAAAATAATGAACGTTCAACCTAAATTTGAATGTTAATAATATGGCAACCGATATAAATTACCCAATATATATTTTAAAATTAAAACAACAAAAAAAGAATAAATTATGATATAAATAATAAATAGCAATGAATTAATCAAAATAAATGTAAATTCTTATATATTTACTTATTTTATTTTAAGTTCCTAATATATATTAAAAAGTTATATATTAGGAACTTATTATATAATTTTGACGACTCAAACATCGCGATACAAAAGCAATCTGCCATTGATTATACTATCAGAAATCTGATTTACATAGAAAATATTAGATTGTGAAGTAGAAATATTAAGCTTTAAATATGCATACCTTATGAAAAATTAAAACTTAAAATAAAACCCAAACATAAAACTTCATAACTCTGCATATAAAATAAGTGATTTCACTGAAATAACGAATAAAGTAACATCGAAATCTTGCTGTGACGGAGTTCAACAGTATCTAGGAAATACATGATAACGCAAACTCGAAATTTATTTACTATATATTTTTGACGTAGTGAGTCTTTTTTATGTTATTTCGATAATAAGCAAAATATTAATAAAAATTAGAATACTGAACTTTAGTATTAAATTGTGTATAAGTCGATTTAAACAGAATTTTTATTGATTAAAAGAGAAAAAGTATTTTTATTATTTAATACCAATTTTAATATTGAAATTATATTGTGTTAAAATCTATTTATAATATTTCTTAACATTAAAGTAAAACAATAATACTTTCCGGATTTTTTAGATGACATATCTTATGAAAAAATATCCATGCCTAGATTTTTATGCATTAGTTTAGCTCAGCCCAGTGACACTGTAGATTTTTCTGGTCCATAATAAAGCCCCGTGTGAAGTTGGCTATAATTCAAATAAGGCTCTGATCATTGAGAAACATAACCAATATTTAAACAACAATTCTAATTAATTGTATGATTCACATAATAAAATTTAGCACAAGAGAAACGAAATGTTTTACAAATCAATCAAACGTTTACAAATAAATAGGGAACTTTAATTAAATAACTATTATTTTATTTTTATATAAGGTTAGGTTTTATAATGATCAACTCCTTATTCATGAAA
>JABFQC010004888.1:0-12196 GCA_022817085.1 Psilanteris sp. ZL-2020
TAACCACTGATCATGTCGTTAGCCGTAGTCTATCCAGTTTCGGCCCTTATGCGAATGTTAGACTTTGGCTGTCAGTTACATGCCAGTATCGGCCCGTATTGTCAACTCCGGCAATTTCTACATGGGACATTCTGAATTATAAAATTTGGCTTATAGTGTATATTGAAAACTAAATAATAAAGTTTACTGTCGAAAAAAATATGTTAACAATTATTGCGAAAGTAAATATTCTTCAATATTGTATAAAAATAAATATTGTATATTCCTATCTCCTCTAAAAAATAAGAACTAAAATTTAGATATATTCTATCTATACAATTTTAGTTACTACGAACTTTTCGTTACATAGACTATGTTTCTAAAAATATTTATTGGTACGTTTAGTTTTTATTTTATTATATATAAAATAAATTATGTGTGTTTATTAACTGAAACAATTATAGTGCATATTTCAGATAGTGAAATCTTTTGTTCACTGATTGGTTGATTTAAGTAATTTTAGTAATTTAAGTAATTTTAGTATCGTGATTGATTGAAATAGGTTTCCATATTACCAAGTCTATATGCTATTGTTTCGTTTATAATTTACATTGTTTCTAATACAATATCAGTTTGTTAGCGGAGACGTTATTTATTTGTTGAAAGGTATTTATATAAAAACTTTATTATTATCAAGAATCTATCAAGAATTAATATATTATATATATTTAAAAGTTAACTAAAGTCTTTTATTATATGTAAACATTATATGGACTAGAATCTTTTACTATCATTCAAATAATAAAAATAAAATCTTTTCTGCTATATAAGAATTACGTTATATAATACATATTGATTTTCAGTTATATATATATTTAAAAATTATTTTTCATTATGAAAATTATTCAATATGAATAAAATATTTAGTAAAGATCTTTAATTTAATTATATATCTATAAATTAATCATAATTTAAGTGCATCATATATTAATAATAATAATAAGATAATAGTAAAATTCATCAATTATTTTTGTTCATATCTTTGCTACAGTCATTTGTATCAATTCATGTCTAATGTAACAGTGATCTCAACTTATCCTAATGACATCTTTAATAAGATGAAATTTTCGTACTTCATAGTTCAGTATCTCTTACTCGGCTATTCCTTCGTGATTTTAGGAATGAATTTGTCATGTAAAATGTACACGGAACTTGTGGGGACAAATCTATAAAAGCTAATTAATGTTAAAAATTGGACTAATATATTTGACATATCAAAGATTAAAATAATGAACCCGTTATAATAAAAATACATAATTTAAAATTTTTAACTATATAATCTTAAATAATAATAACAAAGATGATAATAATAATTGTAACATTTATAACATATATTATTTTCGAATAAAAAATTGATTGTATTTTAAAATGGTTTCTAATAAAATATATGTATTATATATTCCCATGTGGAAATTTACAAATGGGGCAATATTGGCACAATACAGACCTCCGGTTGCCGACCGTCGACTGCCAATTTTGGCACAAATTCCGGGTAATAAACGCGCCTTTACTCTGACCAAAATATATTTTCCCAGCTTGTCCCAAGCTTGTCCCAAGTGTGGCAGTTACTAAGTTACCTAGTATAATAATACTAATAATAAAAAAATATAAAAATACTAATTTACCATATTAATCGGAACTGAAATATTTCTATACTTTTTTAAACCTTATTTAATTTGACATTCCTATTCTTAGGAATAATTTATATAATAAAATAATTCCACTTTTCAATTGGAATTACGTTTACAACAAATATTAAATTTTTTTATTTTAATGATTGAATTTTAAACATAACCCATTACCATAAGCAATGCATATTTTACATGTAAAGTCATACTTATTATATTATTGAAAACATATTTTTAGAACGGTTACCCATCCAAGTAACAATCGTCGTCTATGTTGCTTAACTTTGCCCTCCGCTGCGTGCCGCTGTTGCTCCCCCCACCATGCGCTCGAATGTCTTGCGATGCTATATTGTTAGTTTTGTTATAAGCCGACTTGTATCGTTCATGCTAGCTTTGAATGATCATTTCTGTGCAGTTTTTCGATAGTTTTATTAGACTAGTAATATTTTCAATAATTATAATATTTATCTAAAAAAGATATAGTATTGCAAGCACATAGACTGTTATAGAGATCAGATATGTCGGTAATAAATAAGTAATTAATGCTATTATATTTATATAAATGTATATTTATATTTATAAAGATAATAATATTTGACAATGCAATTATTAAATATAATACGTTGTGTGTATATATATTTTTATTATACAGTTAATTAAGAAAATATAAAAATTTACTGGTTTATATGAAAATTTTACTGTAAAAAATAGTAAATTTTATAATTTGATCCTAAATGATCCTAATGGAATTATAAACAATAATTTTTCATTTTTTATTTCTCTCTATATATAGACTTTAATGCTAATACTGTGCCAGTCTTGGGCCGACAATTCAATACACATGAAAGAAATCTTTAAAAGTATAAAATGTTTAGAACAATGCTGTCCCAGACGTGTCATGATATTTATTTTAATTGTAGAATTAATCATAGTAAAAGTATCGGTGTAACAATGGGTCTATCTAAAGTCAATATTGGGACAGTATTAGTTGCCTATGCATGACAGACGATATCGGGTGTGGACCATTTTTAAGCTTTGGCAAAGTTCCGAAATTTCCACATGGGAATTAGTATTATAATGCGAATATCATAATATGAATTTTGCTTATGTATTTTTCGAGTGTAATATTGTCAAAATAAGAAATAGTAAAATGAAATAAATTTTGTTGTTAGAAGTATTTTAGTGTATGAAATTACAATCAGTAAATATATAAGTAACAACTTGTAGCTCATATTTATGTTTAGAGTCTAATCCTATCTCGTTTCAATCGTATGACTTGACATAGAAAGTCGTTAATCATAACTAGTAGAATACTCCGACATAAGCTACTTAAGTATAGGATGAATCTATATATTCATGTATGTATTCAGAAAGTATGTCATCATTTAATCGAAAACTAATCGGTAACTGTAAGAAAATATAACTCAATTTATTAGTTAATTATAACAACTATATCTGATTTAAAGTATATTAATATTAATTAAGGTGAGTCTGAAGTTGAGTTTAAGAAAAGTAAAATTTTATATTAATTATCAAAATAATTCACAAATTATTCAAATATTAATTATTAAAAATAAAGTAAACAATAACAAAATGAAAGCACAATTTAAAAAAAAAATTAATTTTATTCACGTAGCTTTCTGATGATAAAAAATTTTCAGGTGGACAGAGTTATATCTCTTAAAAGTTAAATATTAAATGTGTATAATTTTGGCAAAAGAACAATTATATTTCTTTCGAAAATAATATTATTGTATTTCTATAAAATTAAAAAATATGAAGATATTTGTTTTAAACGTGAGTCCATATAGAAATAGTGATTTCAAAAATGGATTTTTATAGTTTTGATTTAAATATTAATGTAGAATTTCGAACAATGAGATTAAACAGGTTTTAGAATTATAAAAAGTTCTGGAAATTGTTCCGGAAATATAATTTGTATTTCAATTTTTGATATTCTAAATATATATTCAAATGTATTGATAGATTTTATTTAGATTGTATTTTATTCATACTTATAATTACTTTGTTTATGAAATATATGTAAACATTTAATTTCAAACGTTGAGAAACATGTAAAAACGTATTTATATTTCTAATGAACAGAAATATATTTAGTTTAAAACATAAACCTTTAATGCACCAGCTGATACAAACATGAATTTAACATAGAATTCGACTTTAATACAGATTGTAGACAACGGGCGTCGTACGTAAAATAAAGAGAAATATATTTTGAAAGCTCTTAGTGACTGTTGTATTTCATTTTATTCTCAATCGGCGTTACATATATTTGTTATATTGTAAATAACAAGCATACCTAATAAAGTCTTATAATATTATAATATATATAGTTATATATAGAGATATTATAGGTATAGAAATATTTAGAACTTGTGAACTAAAAATTACATATACAGAATTAAAGTGATATTCAATTCGTCCATTAATAAATGAATAATATAATTAAAGAGTAATTATACAATTTCTGTATTGAAATTATTGAATGTTTAAGATCGACGTAAATAAGGTGGAATTATGCGCTATATGATATTTATTCAATGACCGCCAATAATACAGAATTTTAAAATAAATTGTTATAGATATAGTATATTCGAAATTATTATATATACAAAATTTGTTATATTTTATTCTATTAAATTCTCTTAGTTATATATTTTTGCATTCATATATACATATATTATAATTATACATTTTAAATTTAAATTATATGTATTATAAATTTATATTTTTGCAATTAAAATATTCAAGCGAATAATATGATTTATTATTTGACAGATAATATTCAATGTTATTCTTGTGTTAATATTTAAATTTTAGTATACTTTCTAAAATTATACTGAATTAACATAAATGTTACTAAATTATTCCGTTTGCTTGTTAATGTTTATTTCTATTTAAATAAAACTGTTCAGTTAACTTTTATTTAAATTAGACGCAATAAATTATTTCTACGCAGTTCAGTTAGATTCCGTCATTGCCCTGTCATTTATTTTTAATTATAAGATTAAAGTGTTTAAATCTTAACAAATATGATTAAACTTAAATTCATTCCAATATTAAGTGTATTATATAATCTTTGATTACAGTTTATTTTTAGTTACATTCTGCATTTTAATAAAGTTATTAAATTAATGTTATACAATTATTCAGAAAAAAAACATGATTTATTTTTATTAATAGTAATTACTTTCAATTTTACTATTGAAATAAATGCTGAATTTTTTTTTTAATTTTATATATTATTTATTAAATTAGATTTATATTTCTGTGAATCTATACTATAATATCTAATTGTCAAACTTTGCATAGTTTTGTCTAATTAAACCTATCTTGGCTTCAAGTTCGTTGAGCTACTACCAAACATTGTTTTACCTTAGGTAACTTTGTCATAACTTCCCTGAAACTCTATCAATATTCTGCCAATACTTTTATAAACAACATAATTAGAATAAGTAATACAATTTATGTTACACTCGCATATACGTATATATGTGTGTGTCAGATAATTAGAATTATTATTTTACTGATTGCAATTATATCATATTTAAAAATATCGCATAAATAATGAAAAAAAAACTATAATCACAAGAATTCTATAGGACGGAAAATCAAAGAAAAGTCTGTTCACTGTTGATATGCGTAATTCATAAATATTACTTCGTATTTATAGCAAATTATACGAATACGCTACCAATATGATTTTACATAACTTTCTTAATCATGTGCAGCAAGTTATACCGAAGTTCATGTGATAATTGTTACTACGTAAGTAATATAGTTAGCAGTTGAAGATATATATCCTTCAACTTATAATCAGATGTACATAAAAACATATTATTAATTGACATCATTGAAATTATTAATTAATATCAATTAAAGCAGCAATCTCGCGCATGAATATATTATAATAATATTAATTCCTCACTATATACACATTCATACGATTTATTGTTATAATAATTTGTAAGATCCAGAGTGTACGTAAAATCAGATAATATACGTATTAAATATTATAATATCAATTATATTTTATCCACACCGGATAATTAGCCCGGCAACAATAAGTACTATTAACTTAACAACCCCTATTTAATATCTTTAGCAAGATTGAATTTTACGATCCTTTCTAAATAATCATATTCATGAAATTTATAGGTTGGAACATTTTTTTCAAATTTCTACACATATATACCAATATTTTGCTTGTATTTTGTTACAAACTAAAAGCCTCGTTATGTTTAGTGGATCCAATTGAATGTAATCGTGTTAGAGGTTCGTTGTAAGAATAAAATATTGTTATTTAAATAATAATTTCATTTTAATCATAATATATTCTAATCTTCGCGTCAAGTAACATAAGCAATGTATGTATATATGTATATGGATTAAGTAATGTTTCGTTGAGTTTGGTTAATTTTTTAACGAATTTATTAGAATTATATTGTTAATTTACCCAAATTATCCTCTAAGGCCGTTGCGAAACTGAGGCCGCAGAGAACGAAAGTGCAGATAAACAACATGACGACTAATAAGATTCCAGTAAATTATCTGTTCTCATGAGCCACCCCGCGACGCATCCTTATTCACAAGTTACACTGCCAATCACCGTAACAACAAAAATCACTTAATTCTACGTGTTAATGATCACAATGAACGATTAAAACGTCGTTGACTACCAGAAACAATCATTCGATAATCTTGGATCTTTTTGCACATTAACCGCAGAATAAATATCAAACAACACCAATTTCGAAAGTAAACTTTTTCACTGATACGACGATAAGGTTATGATCATAGTAGTTAAGAAATTATTTATCGGGATAATTTAGTTACTACAGAGCTAACGAATACCGAATTTTTTGAATGCAGCGAATAGCATGGCAACATGTTAGCACTAATTTAGCATTAAACCGCTTGTGTCTGTCAAAACGTTTCTGAAGATCACGAAACACTGCGTAAACCACGTGCCCTTTCGGTACAACAGCTGGCGCGCGACTGAGGGAGATTTCAAAGCCGCCGAGCCGTAACGTCACGCCCGCACGCACTCGCGCACTCATCTAACTTCATTGGCCCTTCGCCCGATTCGGACTGAAGCGTGCCCCAAAGGCCGATTTTGCGCGAACGCTCAGAAGCCCCGAACTCAGACTGTATTGTTATAAAGTATATTTTCATTTAAATATATTATGAAATTATAATACTGTTCATGGTGGTACTAACTTCAGTGTATAAAATATCTTTTTCATTAAATAGGGGTTTTCAAAGCTAACTAAATAGATTTCTACAAAATTATTGGGGATATTTAAACACATACTGTAAAATTGTCATAGTTCTTATGTAAGAAATATTTAATTAAATTAATTCACATTTTTTTATTAAGATGAGTGTATACAAATATACTTATGCGGTTATAAAATTCCTTCATATTAATGTATAGGTACGATCAATTTATACGAATTTTATGTTTTTATGTTTTATTTTAGTGTATATTTTTTATGTTTATTCTTATTTAATTTATATAACTACAATTTTATTTCTTTTAGTTTTAAACAGGATTTTTAACTAAACTCTGAAGCTTTTGTTTAATAAAATATAATTTGAAATTTATAATTTACATTTTATAAAATATTTACATTTTAGTGAATACATATTTTTTAATATTAATTTTCTTATTGTAGATGCAAGGATAAGCAAACGAAATAAATATTTGAGTTAATTTTTGTATTTTTATTTAGATATGGAAAAAAGCAATTATATGTTTGATAATATCTCTAACAAAAATAAAAATGCAATGAAAAAATAGTTATGCTTTATTAAAATGTTTTATTTAAATATTTAGTTAGAATAGGTTTCAATTACATTGCCAGTATATTATATTAATATATATTATATATTAAATATACTTAATACATTTTTAAATTTAAATTTTATCATATTGGCTTTTTATAATAGTTTTCAATATCTAATTTAACGTTACGATAACGTTTGTATTAATAAATTTCTATTTTATTTTATCAACCTCTGTATTTACTTACAAAACATAAATCTATTATTGCAAATATTGTATATATTAGTAAAAAAATGTCTTCAACTTTTATTTATAAACTTGTATTTTTTGTATTATATATTTATTATTATTAAGTATGGCAAAATTTTGCACAAATGTCATTTATATGGAATTTAATTTTTTGTCTTAATTGTATGTAAACGTCTCATGCAATTTGTGATTTAAATGACGATGACTGTAGGATTTCAAAGAACTGATCAGGAAAGAACATATTTGTCTGATCTGCGGGAAGTCTTGTTAAATGCTATGAAATTTCGATCGTATACGGAGATTAGAATAAATTTGAAAAGTGTTGCTACCTAGTCGACTTAAACACGAGGGTTTACGCATGAATTCTCCCTACTTGTCGGCTACTACTACTGTACCTTTCGGAATAAACAAAATCCTATCACCAATTCGGAGTCCGATCTTTCATTAACAAACAACATATGTCTTTCATATCCTTTATGAAGTTTCCTCCTCGAATACCGATTTTCTAGGATTTTAATCAAATTATTAAGACTTCCAGGATTGATTGACTCACAATTCAATAATTTTTTTCAAAGCAATGTTGCTGATGTATAAATAAAGAGAAGAATGTTTCAAGAATAAAATAACTAACTTTGCTTACAAATTAAATTTTTTTACAAGTGTATGCAAATATGAAAATAACTCATTGTGATTTTAATTTTTTAATTAACTATGAACAGTTAATTAGCTTGTTACAATCAATGCCTTAATAGTCTTATTGAAAGCTATCAGGTATGTTCTCGATAAGAAATATCTAAAAATATTGAGAGCAAGTCGTGGTGACGTAGTGGTTAGAGTTCAGACTTCTAACTTGGAAGAAGCCGGTTCAATTCTTGATTATTGCATTATTGCAATAAGTAGTATATTTGTATTTTTTACGTTAAAATATATATAATAAATTAGTCTCGTTAAAAATATGACAAATATATAAATAATTTTTTTTCTGACAAACTGTAAATGAATAAACTATTATATACCAATTTAGTCTGGCTGAAACTGAAACATCTATGGCAACAGATCTAAACTGTTGCCTTACGTGTTGTCTTCCTGACTATTGCCAGATTATTGCTCAACTGATCTTTTCTACGGAAGAGAGACCACAATTTACTGTATGATTTCCATAATTTTCTTTTTCTGGGTATATGAAATGGGTATGAAAATAAGAAATAGGTATGGAAACAATCTTATTCTATTAAAAGTTCACAATCTATTCTAGTCAAAAGTGTGTCATGAACGATGTCGAATGTTTAGAGCTTTGATAAAAGAAAACTAATATTCTTTTTTATCAGAATTTCTTAAACTGAATATAGTATTTTGCATCAATGCTATTGTATCATTGCATCACTGAATTATAAAAATTAAAATATTTTATAAATAAAATAATACAAAAAATTTAAAACATCGTTACGATATAATTAAATATCGTATTTAATCAACCATTAGCCATTAAGCCATTAACCATTCATGATTATTATATTACTTTTCTAATTTAATTTCTGGTAATAAATTTACTTTTTGATAAAGCTCTGCCCTGCCAATTTAAAACGCAACACATTTAATGTTGTAAATATAAAAAGGACATCTCACTGGAAAATAAAAATTAAATATCTCCAACGTCTGAAACTAGTTTTCTTTGATTGTTTTTTTAATATCCTATGACAATGCTAATTCTTTATTAAATTCTTCATGGAATAATCACTTTTAGTACATTTTAATTGTTATTTTGTACAATTAATTAATTTATAAGAAAGTATACTGTTTCTTTACTATAAGGAATAAAAGCCACTCATCAAACATCTAAAATTCCCGCAGTCTGACATATCTCCTAGAATATGCCCGGGTTCTGTAAGTCAGATAGAATCCAAGAGATGGTGACACCGCCATCAAACCGACACCGCGAACAGACACTCACCGTCACCGCTCCGATCGTGGTGACAATTAATTGCTACCCTTTCCGCCTTTCTTTTATCTGCGGATCTCTGGCGTCCATCGCTCAGAGCAACCACCTCCTCTCTTTTATCGTAGTTCATCGCTCAGAGAAGAATCCCTTTACTCTCTCTAGTAGTCACTCGATCAGAAATATCGCTCACATCTCTTACAGTGTATAGAAAAAGATAAAACAACACGATACAATTCTCTCTAGTAGTATATTCGTCTCAGAGTTGATTATTCACCTTTAGCGGTCTCTCGTTGTAAGCAATGTCCTAGCCGTTGGCCCGAGGATCAAATCTAAGTCGCACTTCCTTACGAAACACAAGACGTGCATAAAGCGCAACGTGAGAATGGAAACAGGGTACATACATAAAATTAAGTCAGTCACTGAGCTACACGCTTGCATTGTCGCCAGGACAATTCATCTTGGTTACGCGCACCTTTGGTCCGCATTTCAGGGACGAAGTATAGCTAGACAATCGACTGTAAATTTGTTATTTTGATTCCGCATATACAAATCACGATATACGAGGATCAACAAAAAGTATGAAGGTCAATGATTACTACTACAGTTCTCTGTCATATACGGTTTATTTATAAATTTTAAATTTATAACAGTATATTTATATATGTTAATTCCTTTTAGAGTTATTTCTATGAGTAAAATTGTAATTGTATTCCACACAGTTCTATTACAAATTGAACATTTCTAAATTGAAAAAGTATATGGATCCTGACTAATAAAAAATACCTTCACTATTAATAGATTGTATTCATTTTACATAATTTCGTAATAACGTCAGTTAATTACATATTATTTATATGATGCTACAAAATATTCTTTTAACAGCATTTTAAAATTTTGATTGTATTGACCAATTTGACATTTATATAAAAACCGAAATATATATGAAACGCAAATTATGTTTGAAGTTTCATTTTCAAATAAAAATAAACTAAAGGGTATAAGTTTAAATACTCGTCCATACAGAATTATATAGTCGATCCGATGTCGGCCCCATGTTGTCGTTTCGCCTACTTGGGTTGACACTGTTTCGCTAACGTTGCATAAATATCATATATTGAAGAACAATGTATTGATTTGTCTTTTGTATACATATATATTATATTTTTATAATTATGCACGATCATTAATTTTTTTAATTTTTTTATAAAACAGTTTTTTAATAAGTTATCACAATCACAAATAATGTTGCTCAAACGATCAAAATGATTCAAATTCATGTAATCTTTCAACATTGACAGCTACACCTATTATTAGAATGCAAATCGTTCAAAAAGACTATTTAAAGTAGAAAATGACTGCAGTCATGGTGTCTTAGAAAAAGACTAAAATGAAATTTTCAATTATTTGAATTGCCATTTAAAGTGGAAAACGTCAAAATTGAAAAATTAATTTTTTTCAGGAAGTAATCATTTCATCGTGCCATTTGCAAGTAACTCGTTTATATCATTTAGAAATATGCGTTTTGACATAGCAAATTCTTCAAAATTCACTCAATTTCTGAACATTGTCATCTACGCCTATTATTCGCAGAAAAATTCCCTATAAAGTAAATTTAAAATCATTTAAAGTAGAAAATGACTCGTGCATTAAAATATGGCACATATTATTTTCCATTGCCGTTTGTGGTCGAGTATGTAAATTTTTTCACCTTTTCACTTTAATAATTTACGATATCGTCCTCTATCTATTGATTTGAGGATTGACTTGGTGACTACCGCTTGGTTTTGTCTATGTATATGCGTGATACAATCGTTTCGACGTTGGTCAAATTTTGGCTTGCCACCAAGTTGTCAACATAATATTTTTGACGTAGACTGAGCGTTGCCAATCGACAGTCGGCAAACTACGTCGATCAGAAGTCAAGTCGTTAGTACTTCGATATATACTGCACGGGGGACTTCATTTCTAATAATTATATCTTATCCTGTGTCATATATCTTTTTCTAACAAATGGTTTGATTTCAATACTATCATAAAATATTTTATCATAATTTGTATATTCTGTTGCGCACGTTTGTTTTCCTCTATTTTGCTAATGCTTTATTAAAAAAAATATTCTTCGAACTACATATAAAATTTCAGCTCTATTGATATCTTAGTTATTTCGTCCTGTATTGTATCCAAATTTATGTTTAATTCATATTTCAATTAAAAATAATAGTGCAAAGAATTTTATGTATTGAAAGTACATTATCTTTGTCAATTAATCGATTAATGAATTATATCTTTAAAATTCGAACTATAAGTTTTGAATTTTATATTTAAAATGTGCATCATTTTCATTATAAAGACATCACACTATTGTTGAATTAATTATGATGATATCAGTACGACTTTTAATATAGAATAATTCAATAATAAAATTATTTAATCAATACGGGAAAGCTTAACAAGAAATTCAATTTCAATCAAACCAGATAATTGGAATATCGATTCCATTGGCCAAATAAAAAGTTTTTCGTAGCTTGTGGT
>JABFQC010004889.1:0-12195 GCA_022817085.1 Psilanteris sp. ZL-2020
GTTAGTGCTATATTGATTGCATTATTAACCATATTGAAAACGTTTTATATTTGATTTATATGTAAGTAATGTATTGTACGTCATTATACTTTGCTGAGGCAATATACCTCACTCAGGATAAATGAATCTTCGTAGGATATTATGAGAACTTTATTATTGCGAATATGATATATGTCTCGAAATTTAGCGATATATATATTTTTTGTAATTATATTTTATAATATTATGAACTTATGTAATTGGACCGAGTGTCCGTATTCTAATAAATAATAATAATAATAATAATAATAATAATCATTATATTAAGAAAAAGAATGAAATTTCTGTATGAAAAGTTGTATTTTTACAATCGAAAATAGTCATTTTTGAATTTTTACTTTAATTAAATTAGTATTATTCAAAGCAATTTTCTTAACTATTTTTTTTTGAGTGAACGATAATTAATAAGAAATATATATACTATATTTAATTAATTATACAATTGATAAAATTACAAAAAAGTATATTTCACTGAATAATGAAAAGAACGAATAATTTGATAATAATAAAAAAATTCCGAACGCAACGTCGATTACATATTTTCCATACAAATTATCGATACATTTTTTACTCGTGAAATGATTGTCCCTGAAAGCTAATCTTTACTCTTGCCGGGCCAAACATTATCCAAGCACTTGCGCACATAACTATTTGTCCAGTGGGCGTCGTAATTTTCTGCAATTACGCGTATTATCATCCAAAGCCTGATTTCCGGCGCATTTGCCCATTCGACCCTGTCCGCAACAAACCTAACCCTTTTCTCTGCGCCAGCGTAACGTGGCGACTCGTTTCACGCTGAGTTGACTGTGCGTAACTCCTGTACGTAACACGTTTACATTATTATGAAAGCGTATTTACACGGCCGTCGGTGGCGAGTTCTCTCTGGAATTTTTAATTTCATCTGGAATGTCACGCATCCGAGCGCATTATGTACGCAGTCACCAACCAATAGTCCGTTCAGGGTATTCCTGTTTCCAGGCGCAAGGATTATTCTTTGATTCCGAAAGAAATCCTCTTCGCGGGTTTTAACGGTCAAAATTATTTGTATCGATAAGAATACGACCACCAAATTACTGTACACGCAGAGAAGAGTTTTGTTGAATCAACCAAAATTGTGTTCATTTAACTAAACTACAGTCGAATGTAACTAATATTTTTTAAATTTAACAAAATTTTGATTAAATCGAAAAAACGTTCTCTACGTGTATATAATCGGATAATAACTTGCAATCCATTTTACTCCATTTACTTCTGTTTTTGTTGAAAATTCTTATATATTTACTTTTTTAACGTTAAAAATCCTTATGATTGAGTTAAATATATATATTTGTTCGCATGCAAAATTATTATGTTCGTATTTATTTATTTATAATGTAATATTTTTACTTTGGCATGACTTGAAAAATATGTATAAAAAAACTGTCAACGTTGTTCTTTTGCAACCACGCGTATTTTGTAGGCTCTTAATAAGTAAAAAATATAAGTATAAATAAAAAAATATGAGTTAATTTTACTGTAAATATAAGAATATACTTATATTTTTACAAGAAAAATGCTTACGTTTATGTTACAGGTATTTTTGTTCGCACTACAATATCACTATAAAAACTGGCGTTACACAAATGTCTTATTTCAAGACATTTTTATAGAAAAGATAGTATAAGTGTCTTATTATTACATACTATTTATATCTTTTGCATGAAAATGTCTCCGTTTAAGACACTTGTTTTAGTAGTGATCTTATTTCATTTCCTTTATTAGTGCCTTTATATTATTGAAACTCTTTTTATTAATATTAAAGCTATCTGTTTAATTTTTTTATAATTAAACTGGAATTAAAAATTATTAACATTTTCAAAATGTTGTATATACTTGCGATACCCAAATTTTCATTTCGACACGGTGAATTTATGAATTGTATCATCGATTCCTAACTCATTGTATTACATCAATGGAAAACGAAATATCAATATTTGATTTGCATTGATTATAATAAAAATAACGTAAACACGTGTATTTACTTGTGAGTGCACGTTGCGCGTGTGTATACGTGGGTATGTATATTTACGGTCGCGCATGTTTACCAATTTACGAATTCCGATAAATGATAGTACATGAATTTGGAACATTTAAGGGAGGCATACATTTTGGTTTAGAACCCCATATCGCGAGAGCACTCGCTGCGCGAAACGTGACCGAAGAATGTGTGATTGCCGTGCCAAGGGTCTTGATGGGCTTATGTAGATCGCGCGACTGTTGAATATTTATGTTAAATTAAGACAAGATAGTTGGCCTGGCATAAATAAACTTTGAGACTTTTAATTACTTATTATACGATGTTTTGGGTATCGCGCATTATTCACTTTAAGATTTTGATGAACTTCGAGAAATCTAGTTATAATTGCGTTCTATTCATAAAACATGAAAAATATAGTCTCGCTTTGATGATCATGATGAGTTTGACGAGAAAACTAATACATAATTATTTTTAATCGTATAAAGTTGCTCGCATCAAGTATTACGCGTATAGCTTTTATATAAATTGTATGGGATATTTTGTTATACGAAATGTAATGTATGTTTCACGAATTCACGAATAAGTTGTTTTGTTTGTCTTTGATAATTGTAAACATACACACGTGTAATATGCGAATAAAAATATGTAAGAATTGTTAATGCAAATAAAAACACATTGTAATGTATATAACAAATTTTTCATAGCAACCAAAAAATGTGTAACAAAGTTCAATTCGTGAGGTATTGATTACATTTACCGAAAATATAATAATTAACAAAAATATTGTGTACGTTTAAACATAGTGAAGTGTATCAGTTTCATTATCTATAAAGCAAAAAGTACTTGAATGAATTGATAAATATTGGTCGACAGCTATATTAACTATAGTTGACGTATTCTTTCAAACATAAAAAATTCTAGAAAAAACGATTTTGAAATTTTAATCTTAAAATTGATAAGCGATGAAAAATTGTTGATATAGTTAATTAAAATACCATAATACTACTACTAATAATAAAATATAATAATACGTTAATATCTTATGTTAGTAAAATTTAAATATAAACATTACTTGATTAATATTTCAATCTACTTTGTACTCTTATTATGTAAACACATATTTAAACATAAACAATGAAATTTACTTTCATATAATAATAAATATATTAACTTGGATGAAGTATGAAGAGGAAAAAATTGATTAATGTTTGTTATAAAAAGTATATTAAATTATTCTATATAATTACATGAATACTGTCAATTAAAATTGTATTTATATACAAACAAAACGTATTAATATAATATTTATAAAATATTAATAAAATATTAATTAGCGTTACTACACTGCTATTATTATTATTATTATTATCGTACATCTGCTATAAGTATCATATGCTATGTTAATGAAATAGGTACTTCTATATTAAAATTATTTTCAGTAAAACATATTTAATATATTTGATATTTTGGAACGGACTTAAAAACACGACTGCAAAATTTCAGTAGAGTAATCAAATATTGGTCAAACACAAACGCGGAATCCCAGTCGTTCTCTTTGATCTTTTCTTGTGATATCATTTCATACTTTTCTCGATGACAGAATATTGTTATTTATTTAGGAAATAGGATCTTATTCTCGGAAATATTTCATTTTGGTTAAGATTTGAAATTAAAATTTATTCAACAACAATTCAAAATTATTAATTTCTTATTGAAATGATTTCGTTTGTTACTACACATTTCATTATTAATAAATAACATGTTTAATAAAATGTTGTATTTACATATACGTGCGTATTTATGTGTGCATTGGAAGGATTAAATAATATGAAGGATCGTTAAATTTTGATTAAAAATCAATGTTTTATTAAATGTACGCGCCTACATATATATCCAGTTGAACAATCATATTATGCTGTGTCTCAACGCAGTTATGATGAAAAACAATAGCTAATTGAAGAATTGATTAAACAATAAAAAATAAACAGTTTCAAGTGTGCAACTGAATTGCACGAAAGTACACAAATTGTATGAATCGTAATTAACAAAAAAGAATCTAAACAGACTGTTTTGTCTATGTGATATGAATACTGGTAGCTTCTGCCATTAGACAGGTTTGTATTCACCGTGTCTCGCGCATCCTGCAGGTACACATTTCACGTCACACTTATCTTCCAGCCATGATTCGTGACGTACGTGGCGCGTTACACGATGGATGCACATGAAGCCACACCGTAACTTACTAGACGAAATACATTCAGCTAACGCAAAAATATTCTCGCCTCGTATACCTTCGGTTCAAAGGAATGCCACGACCTGCGAGCTTTAATGAAACATAAAGCATTCTTTTATTTTAAACGCGTTTCTGTTTGCGCATTGGTCATTGTTCCGGTCAAAATTTAATTATTTGTAGACGATTTTGCGTTGTTAGAACTTTAAATGAAAACGCTTAATTAAAATTAAAAACAAGTATCATATGTACAGGATAAACCTTTTGTGTGCATTGCAAATAATTACGTTTCATAACATTTTTATACTTTCATTAGAAAAATCCTTATAGTTAGATTTAAAGTCTATTTGTTTACTAGAAATAATACACTTAGTTATGCACAGAAAGTTGAGGATAAGTTTACCCCCCAACAAAAAAATTAGATTTAATACTCGATTAACAGTCTTCTGCATAGTAAAGTATTTCAAATCATGAAGGTTTCTTAATTAGTCTTACTTTAAATACATAACAAAATAATAATATGTACCAAAAGTACCAAGTTTCCACATGAAAACTACTTCGAAGTTAGTTAAGAAGAGTTACCTTATATATATAGTATCGTTGGATTTACATTATTTAATTTATTAATTTATAATCGTTTTAATTAGCAGATGCGTATCGCAAATATAAATATATAATTAATGCATTTTACTGTTATTGGACTTAATTAATCAAGTAATACCTTTCATTATTTATTATTCAATCATTATATTATAATGATAAAAGTAAACGTTATTTCTTTATTTAAAGATCACGAGAATCGAAAAAACTTCAATAAATTGAAATATATATTTTCATTCGATCGAAGTTGTTAATCATAATCATAATCGTTTGTTAATTTATAAATACCAGCAAACTCTTTTTATGTATCATAATATTTATATTCGTAATATTTTATATAATATATGATATTATATCTATTTCGATTATGCTAAATTTAGATAATATCCCTAGCAGAAATTTGTCTAGTGTCTCGTGAGTTACTAGAGAATTTGTATACTTATGAAATTTCTATTTACTTGTGAGTTACTTGTGAAATTTCTACTTGGGATTGCATCTTATAGTTTGTACAGAATGTTGAGTTGTAAAATATAATAGAGGATTGGATATTTTTTCTTAACATTTTAAAGGAAAGGAATGGTTATAAAAAGAAGAATAATAACACTAATAAAATAATTTACAGATATTAGACTGATAATGTCAGACATCACAGCACCTGCATCAAACGGTACTCCATTCTTCGGCCGTTTATAAATCTTATAACTCATAAATAGCGTTCTTTTCGAATTATTATATTATTAATACGAGAGCAATAAAATTAATGTATTCGCTATATACGACATTCACTAATTATCTTTTACAATATGAACGCAATGAAACATAAGCATCAGGAATGCGTTATTTGCAAAGTTTCAATGCAAAAATCTATGATTTCTATATGACTAATGTAGATACTACAGCAAATAACTCGTGTTATTCTGATAGATGGAACATAACTAGAATATCAAACTCACAAATTCCATCCACTTCAAATCATTTCAATTGAAACATATGCTGATAGATATATGCTAAAACCCACTTCCATCGAAGAACGTTAATAAAAAAATATCTCATCATCAAACCGAAATCATAATGTAGATCATTATATGTCAATTGCAGTAACCAATAAGTGAGAATAAATAATTGTTTGTGACTATATACTCAATAAATGATCTAAAATCGTTCAATAAATATATTAATGTTTAATAAACAAAAAACACTTTTAATGTAAATAAGTACATATATATTTTGTTTAATATATACATAAATACTTTTTTGTTCTAGAAACGTTTAGTTTGATAAAAAAGGGTTAATGAAAATAATGGCGTGTTGAATCAATAGAGTAATCAATGTTTCTGTAAAGAATGATCGTCATTCTGTATCGTGGCCATCGCGATTGTTGTTTTTGTCCTCAAAGCCAATGTTATCCCTCGGCGTCTTAGGACGGAAGAAAAAGAAATTTTCTCAAGTGGTCAAATATTTATTTTACGCCCGAACACGAGTCGTGCTGTCCGTCTTGTATAATAGTTTTCGATCGAAATACTTGAATTACGAGGCAAAACCAGTACGAGTCACCAACAATCTTTTACTTTAATAGAACTGCAGTCTTCTTTCGAACTCATGTTTCATTCATAACCCATCGAATTTACTACGAATAATTGAATCGTCAACTAGATAAAATATATTTATTACATATCATTGCAAGGTTCGCCGTATTTCATTGCATTGTTCGAACTGAATATATAAGAATAATTATGATAAAACAAAAACGAATTGTAGTAGCAATGAATCATAAGTTTGATTATACAAGGGAAACATTTAAACTGAAACAATTTCGTTAAAGTATAAATAGAAAAAGTGACGTGCACGTAAAAATTTAATATAAATAGTTATATATGAACAAATTGTTAACATATTTGCACTGAGAAAATGATATTGTAACAGGAACAATGCAGTTTGTAACTGGAACTACGTATTATATTGTCATACCTTTACTATTTAACATAATAACTCGCTAACCAATTATATTACTAAATTTACAACAAATCTATTTGATTACATTTTTTGTTTACGTTGTAAATGACTTTGTTTACAAACAAAATACTTACGTTTACATTTTTTATTTACAAATATTAGCAATTTTACTATAATTCATTTGAGTAAATTAAAATTGAAAACGATATTTATACAATAATGTCAAGAATGTTCCATTTTTAATATTTTCATGTCGCAATTCTGTTAATGTAATTTCCAATTCTAAAAGAACGCGACATAGTTGGTACCGCTTTTGTCGTGCCAAAATAAAGAAAAACAAACATGACAATTCACGTGGCGATTGTAAATGATCGGTCAGATAATGCAAATAGTGTTTAGCGGGAGTCTGCATTTTTAACGCATTATTTTATGTTGCCAAAGGGTCACGTAGCCGTCACAATGACATTAACAAAAGCACTCATTAAAGTGATTAACGGAGAGACTACAAACGCGGAGATATCACTGTGGTCGCCATTACGGGCTTTATTAATTGCCATCGTAGAGTAATTTGCTCTCGCAGCGGCAAAGTGAGTTTAGTAGCGTGATCGCGTTTGCATCGTTTAGATATTCAGTGAAAAACTGAGTCTCCCCGGCAACTCATTTACATATATATTTTCACTTATTAATTTTCAATTGGTGTATTCATTTGGAAACGCTGGTCGGTGTGTAAATTACTGTTTTAATAATTGCTCAAAAAATTAACGGTCTAAAATCGTTTATCATAAACTGTTAAAGAGGACGACATTTAATTTAACTGAACTGAACTCATATATTATATGAAGTTATTTTATGTTTATTATATTTTTATTGTTATATTATAACTTACATATATATATATGCGACTTTAAATTTATCTGAAAAATTATAGTAAAAGCACGTAATATGAACATAAGAATTGTTAAAATACACAAAACAGCCCACAAAACTTTTAAAATATTAAACGCAACATTCGATATTAAAACGAAGAATTGAATTAATACAATTAAACAAATATTTGTCGGTGCAATTTTCGTACGCGAAATTGACGCTGAAAATTGTCTCTCTGGGAAATATGCGTTTTTGTTGTACGCTGCATATACAAACGATGCAATTTAAATACAATCATTTTAACATACATTTATACCGTTTTTATGGATAAACGAAAAAGATAAAGGTGGTTATGCACCCGAGAATTACGGCATGCGTAAGCTCTATCCCTCTTCTTGACAGTCTTATCTAACGCGATTATCCAGCGACTGTTTCATTTGCCTTTGGCTATGTTTTCACGCCCTTTTATTTACTCCTCTGTATGCTCATCCACTTTACACACTTCACAGGAAGCTGTGCCCATTATTTTCACGAAATCCCGAAATCTTTGAATCTCCTTAAATCGCACAGAGGTCGAAAAAACAGTAAGCTGAAAAATGAACGCTTGATTTACTGACGCGCGAACTACTGTTCGAGGAGACTTGTTGATCTTTTTAGAAGATTAAATGTTTGAGTATTTCAATATTTACGCGGTATTAAAGAATTTGCATTTTTTGTGAGTCAGAATGAACGAAAACGGCCATTATAAACTGGATATTTTGATATTTAGTTTGAAACGATTGGTTCGTCATATTGAAATACTACTCGACTGCAATGAAATAAAATCGAAAGTGTAAAAAAAAATATTTGGAATACATCAAAATTTGTATTATAAGTTTGGATTTTTTTATTGCATATTAAAATCTTATTGTGCATAATTTATTCATTTAATCCGTTTTAATTAAAGTTGATTAAATTTCGATATCGATAAAATTTGTTTAAATTAAATTAAATTTTGTATTTAAATTATTTTTTATACGGTCATTTTTTAATTCCAAGTTATATTTTTGTTTTTTAGAAAAATTAAAATTATTTATAATGATATAAATTGTAACGAAATACGTGAAAATATAATTAAGTTTAAGTTTATTTAAAAATATAAGTTTTCAAACATAAATAAAATATAAATTTGTATAGTCTATATAATATCTATATAATTATATATAAATTTAGAAAATTTATAAATTATAAATACAATTATAAAAAATATAAATTTATATAATAATGAACATCAAATTGAGGTAATATGTATTGATTATTAAAATACAAAATAAGATTTAAATCGGTATAAAAATTTTATCATAATTCTTTGCATTATTATTTTCAATTTTAACTTACTTTTCAATTTTTTATTTTTTATAATTGTAATCAAATTATAGTATAATTTCTAATCAGTTTTAAATAATTTTTTCTTTTCATTTTCATGTTTCTTAACGTATACAGTATTTCCGAAAAATATATAGACGAAATTCTTTATTATTAAGATCAAGATTAATATGGATAATTTTTTAATATTCGTTATTTATCTTTGGATTATTATATTAACAAAAAATCATTTATTTCACTTTTGTGTTATTACTCCTAAAGAAGAATTATTAATCATAAAATTGTAAAATAAAACACATTATGTTTTAAAGTAATAGTACTTTAGGTATAAACTTTAGATATAAAGTTTCATATACCAAGAAAATAATATTGCTGAATTTATAGTTTATGATATAATTTTATCAAATTAAATCATTCACTTCTATCTGAAATATACACAGTACTTCTAACTGCGTTACATTTTATAACACTGGAAAAGCTAAGTTTTCAATTTTAATCTTTCTTTTTAACAATAAGTTTGTTCATTTTTGTAAAATTAGTAATTCAATCTGATGTTTTCAAAATTAACAACGAAATTTTTTTTTCAATTTATTTATCACTATGTATCACATTATTTTCACTGCTATAAAATGTCTTTTAGATGTCACTGTTTTAAGGCACAAAATGACTTATTTAAGTCACCAGCTATCAATGCAAAATATTGTTCATTAGATTATGACACTTATGCATCTTGATTAAGTCGCTTTGTATCTTAATTAATTGTAACTTAATTTAATCTACGAAAATATACTTGAATAATAAAAATAAAATTCAAAATTTATTTTTTGTATTTATTACATTAATTAATAACAGAATATTAATTAATTGTTAAAATATATTTTTTCCATAATATATTTACAATATAGCTACAAATAATCTTATGAGCAGTAATGACTGGAAAACCAACTAAATCACAACCAAAGTTTCATTATTTTCGGACGAAAATCGTTAAACTTAGCTGCACAGTGAAACACATTTTGGAATACTTTTTGAATATTTGTGGCGAGCTCATAGATTCCCCGTAAAACGTTCTCTGACCGCAATTATTTCTAGCTACTTCTTTCTATAAAATTCCCTTAAGAAGTTCTCTCAGAACTTGACTCACTGCCAAAGGTAATACGATACTTTCAGCGTTCTCCAAATGTTTGCGGTTAGTACTGTTCTTCCGGTTTCTGCGTCCAGAACGTAGCACTTCGCAGCAACAAAAGCAAGTGACGAACTTTTCTGGATTACTCTGTCTCAAATGTTTGTCGGATTTTATGATTCGCAAGAAAAAGAATGCTTATCGCGCGGAAATTAACGTAATTCGACGCAGTTTTTAAGCCACACATAGACGAGTCCTGTAAAGAAACGAAGGGAGATATTTATTCAGTTTATTAAATTGATTCTAGCGAGGTATTTATAAGCGGAGCAATGCTAATACAGACATAAATAATATTCTACAAACAAATTACTAAATCAAATGGTATAAATTAAAAAAGAAAACAAAAACAAAAGAACAAATATTATGAAGAATATAGTTTATATATCCACAAGTTAAAGAAATTGCATACACATTTTTTTTTACACACTGAGAAAACTATTGCTAAAATAGTAATCTATTGTTGATTTGACAATTTTGCAATCACCGATATTTAAATAGATAATCTCAGATTGTAGAAAATTGAGTAGTAAATAAAAATATACTAATGCAATATTTGTAATTTACAAATAAATATAAGATATTTAAAGTATAATATAATGTTTATATTCAACCAAATTTGACTTTTCATTTAAATATCATTAAATTAACCTTCATTAATTGCTATCAATGAATTAATTAAATATTCCAAACCAAAATTGTTTAATATATATTCTTTTCTAAGATATTCACTATTGTATATATAAAATATAAAGAGAATATATTTTAAAAACATAAAGATTAAATAATTTTTCTAACACTCTGGATTGTGACATCCACATTGCTATAGTTCTGCAATCTTGTTCTCTCAGTGTATTATTATTGATAGTTGTTATATCATATGATTATGATTATAATAATTATAATATTTAGTAATATTGTAATAATAGAGAATGTAACATAAGAAGATATATTTAATACACATATGTATATATAAATATAGATCATCGTATAGTTATGAGACACATTAAACACATTAATCTTATTTGATTACCAAATATTAAATTAGGAAAACGTTTAGCAATTAATAATACAATTATAATATGTAATAAACGATTAATCGTATTAATAAATTTAAATCTAAAAACAATAGGGACTAATGTTCCCTTGCAAAACTTGGTTTGTATGATTAGATACGTTCCACCCGAAACAACTCAAGTAAACCGTTTGTATCTCATGTAACTGTCTGCTCTCGCTATTCTTCTTAACTAACGCAGTATACAGTGCAATGCAATGATGTCTACAGAAACATCGTAATGCAATTCAATGTAATGAAATATTCCTCGCCGCGTCTGGCGGCATTGAATCGCTTGCGTTTAGACGAAACTGGTCGAGCATGTCAATGAATTAAATGCGATATTACGTTTGCCTTTAAAAGAATATAATGGACATGATAAGACATTAAGGAATTATAACAAACAATTCCAATATGATATTTCCAACGAATTATTGGATGAGAAAATATATATATACATGCAACTATATCAAAACCGGTTTTTTATATTACACCCGCTTTGCGGTGCTTTAAATACTGAATTATTAATACAAATTTTTGCCAAAAGATTAGAGCAATTTTTTTATTTAATTCCTTACGCTTAAATTATTTTTAATAATTACACACGGGAAAAAGTAATGATATAAATGCAACACAAAATGACCATGTTGACTACACGGTGTTAATTCAACACATAAACTTTGTAAAATTAAAACGACCAATTTGTATGAATAAAAACAATCGAATTCTGAGGAAAAACAGCCGCTGTGTTTATAAACACGGTATGCCTAAACCGTATACAATCAACACACACCTCGTAGTAGATCCAACATATTTTGACTATTTTAAAACAAAACAATTTTTGTATAAATTTAATGCCTTATTTTTTCCCGTGCAATCAAAAAATACAT
>JABFQC010004890.1:0-12193 GCA_022817085.1 Psilanteris sp. ZL-2020
GTACATTTTAATGATATTGAGTTACACGATGAACGGTCGGCTGCCAATGTTGGGCCAGAGGTAATTGGCGTTTCATTCCAACGGTTTGCCAAGATTGGCATCCAAGGTTGAGCCAAGCTTGGGCCGGTCGTTTAGCATTGGCAGACCACAGATTTTTCTACATGGGTATTTTTGATATATTATATATAGTAAATATTTGGATATATGTTTTCTTCGTGTATTTTTATAATTTATAAGATAAATTTAAGATTTAGTATACGTCCAGTATCGTGAATTATTATTAAATCAAATTATTGGAATTAAATTTCAATCATACATTTATCAGTATAAAAAGGATCGAGTCTTGAATTGTTGCTTGAATCATTATTATTATATTTTTATACTGAAAGAAAAAATATAGTTATCGTGGGATGGTTTGCTTCTGAATATAAATTATTTACTATAATATTGTAATTAATATTGTATAAATAATTATACAATAATTAGTCTATTATACATACAAGAATATTCGTTTTGACTGCAATTATATCCTGCAATCGTTATAAAACATAGTGAATATTACATATAATGTAGTTTACACAAATATAATCACACGCTTTCCACTATAAAGTATTACCTTATTCCGTACACGCCTGTCATGACACCAACGCATTTGTCTTAATTCGAATGAATTAAATCCTTTCGCGAAACAACCAAATTTTCGGTTACACGTATACACGTCCATACATCATCCATGCCAACTGTCATCCAGTCCAAACTAGCGCAGAAATTGTCCATTCATCCTACACGAATACACGTGGTATCAAAAAATTGAGTCAAAACAAAAACCGAGCGCCGCGAAAATTTGTTCGAAACTTCCTTTCGTGTTCCCCGCCACTAAAATTTTCTCAAGTAACTCGCGAGTTACTAGAGATTGAACAAACAAATTCCCCAGTAACTCACGAGATACTCGACAAATTTCAACTAGGGTTCTAACGCCGAATTCTCGAATTACACTAATCGCTCCACAACAAACATTGCCAGACCGTATTTTTAGACAAACGTACGATAAATACATAAAGGTTGTGCGTACGGTATTTTTTTCTGCACCGGTCGAGCGTGAAATATAGTTTCGTTTATTTTGGTTGTGTAAATGCGAGGACACCGCGTGCACGAGTTAAGGTGGTGTCCGCGTGTCGCCGGATGCATGCTTCGTCGTGTTTAAAAAGACCGAGAAGCCAGTTCATTCGCGACCGCCAAGCAGGCAGCAGCGCATTCGAGTCCCTTTAACTGGGAGATGTTAATGCATCTATAAATAAGGTCGACCGAACGGAGTGCCGCTCGACTCTCGATTTCTTTGTCGAAGAAGAAACGTCGATGCTTTGGCGCGCTCCTTTCGCGACAGTGTCAAGGTTATCAACGTCAATCGATCGCATTCCGCGCGCATTCCTCGGAACGAGTCTTTTCAATTAATTGATGAAACTGCGTTAAGCGCACCCGGAGCCGCAATGAAATTGTTCGTTCTGTTGTAAAAGTGAATGTGGGAAGTGAGGAGAGAGGGACGTCGCTGATAAATTCGTCGAATACGGGATGGATCGCGGATGGTTCCGGTTGAAAGAAACGAACAATTTTATCGGGGTCTAATGAAAGGAGTTAGATAATACCGTTAGAGCCAGTGACATAAATATATTAAAATTAGATAGGTCGGAGAAAGGAGGATTATTGTATTTTAAGACCGATTTTTCGTTCTTTTTGTGCTTTATTTTTATTCTCGCTCGGTTATTTGTTGAAGTAACATTCTCTAAACGGTGGAATCAATTCATTTTCAGGTTATGTTTGTTATAAGAATTGATTCTACAATATAACCATACGAGCGTGTATGAGATGCAAATTAATTATTATTAATTACATATATATATATATATATATACAATTGCAAATTAGCGAGTTAAACTATCAATTCGTTTCGGAAAATCACAGGCTTGATCCAGTGGACGAATTGCCGAGCGAATAAATTGTTGTATTCATTGGTCGCGCGCGCCTCGATCCGGATCCGTGTCAAAAGTTCCGCGTTGTTTTACCAAGGCAACGCGGTTGTCGTTTCAGATAATATTAGTTTTATCTAAATAAATTATACGCCAGAAGGTAGCACGGGGATTGAAATAGCCCGATGATTCGTTTTGACGAAGTCTGCGAAGGATTTGTCCTTAATGGTATTTCGTTTTAAATTTTCGTCACACACGTGGACGGAATGCGAATGACCAACCAGAGGAACTGATTGATTAAATAGACTAATAAAACTCGCCTACACGTTGCCCCAACAAAAATACAAGTGATTTCAGTCTGACATCATTGTTGCGATCAGTCGGTCTCAGTCGCAGTAGTGTTTCTCCTCCATCCAATCAACGACGATGAATTGTTCTTCAGCGGCACAGCTTTATATCAAGCCAGGAAGTGATAATGATAGCAGAAAGCGCGTAGTGCAAATGTGATAAAGCGTAAAAGCGGTTTTTGTTCAAGTGCTGAATACCGGAAGATTACACCCTGGTGTGTTGATAACGTGCAAACGCGAATCCGGATCGACCTTGGAACAATTGTTTCAAGTGTTTCGTCTTTTGTGCAAATCATATGCACAATTTTTAGAACCAACTCAAGCGATATATATATATATATATAGGAATTGATAAGGCTTAGACAGATTTGTATTAATGAGATATTACGGCAATTTTTAGTTCGATGAGCATAAACATTTTTCAGATTAAATATTACTCGTAATTGAATTGAAAAGTCGTGAAGATTTATATATACACTGAAAAAAATAATATTACAAATTTTACGAAACTAGAGAATAAAAGGAGGAAAAGTGAGCAAAAATGTAAATATCATAATATGTAATTACCAATCAAACCAAATGTATTTACCAATCATTTGGTAATATTTGACATATTTTTAAAATTTTCTGACCGTAATATTTATCATATTATTTACATTTTTGCCCATTTTTTCTACTTCTATTAACTAGTTTGGTCAAATTTGTAAGGTTATTTTTTTCAGTGTATGGAAAAAAGCCGTGGTTGATTAAAAATAATATTCGTAGTTGAAACAAAGAATAATGAATAAGACACTAAATTCATACACGAAAAAAAAAATCAATATTTTACGGACAATTATTTATAAAGAATTTAAATATATTTATTTATATAAATAAACATTGGAATAAGAACTTTATTAATTTAGATTTTTTTTGCACAGTGGGTTAATGCCCTTTATCGATTTATCGATCGACAAAGCGAAGGCCACGTATGATGGTCACCTCATTAAAGCAGCGCACTTGTTTACCTTCAAATTGGACATCTAAATTTAAGACGACTATACAGTCTACTAAATATGTCTTCGTCATCACAATATCGATAAATTGATCAGCCTCCGCGGGGTAGAAATCCTATCGAAGTCGATCCTTATTTAACATCCTCTATTATAATTTGATTCTTATTTATTTTTGATTTAAAATTAAAATTTATACCAACGAAAGTCCAATAGAAAATAGCTATATTAACTCATAAATAAAACAAGCCTATTAAATCTAGATATTTTGATGAAAAAATTTTTACTTATTGTATTTTCTAAAAGAGTATCTCGAAATAAAACGTTTTAATATAAAAACCGACAAATTTTACATCAGAATTGTCATACATCACACCATTTTGGATTTCATACTCTGTTCCGATGAATGGAAATTAAAATTAAAAATTGTTACGCTAGGTTTTCGTTTGCCCTTAAGCTCGGCACTTATGCACGCTAGTTCGGTAGCGATTCCACTCGGTTACACGTTTCCGTCGTTTGTCGCGACTTTCGCTTTGTGATTCTTGACAATCAGTGATCCCGATCGAGATGGCGATTCAGGTCCGCGCGCAGTTCGACTTGTTTCTCGTTTTGTCGGGTCTCGAGGCCGACTTGTTCGTCGTTGCAAACAGACTCCTCTTCTCGAATTTCCGTCTCGCGATCCAGATAAGAGTCGCGCAATAACAACCAATCATTACGTTACGAGGCCAACTACCTAACGATTATTACTTTCCTTGCAACTGCACAAAACGCTGCGGTTATTTACACTTTTTTGTTTGCACAGGGTGCAATTAAACGGCGGATGAAAAATTCTACGATTTTCTTAATCTTTTTAGACTGAATAAATCACTTGCATTTCTCGGACTGATGTATATATATGTATATATATACATTATTATTCGATAATTATATTTAATCGAATGGCTCAATTTAATAACGAGAATTTATCCTTATCCCCTCCAAATCGTAACGCAATCTGTCTGAATAAATATATAAGATAATTGAATTACATCAACTTCGTAACCGTTTCTAATTTCACACGAACACTGAAAAAAGTCCTTTGTAATTTTACAATACGCATCACCTGAAAATGACACATCCAATCGTGTAAATAACAAAAGTCATGTAGTTTTACAAATGATGCAGTAAAATTTAGATATATTCTGTAAAATTACAGAATGTTTTTTAAATATGCAAGAACCATCAAGGGGCAAAGTTAACCTCAAATATTTTTTATATTTATTTGTCGATATCATTATGTTGTGTAACGTATGTAAAATAAAAAAATACTCGAGTGGTTTTTGAGATTTACTTCTTTTCTCGTTGATGTAATAGATTTCATCAAATATACACTCAGAAAAATTAAACGTAGAAAATTGCTGTTTATAACACTAATTTGGCGACATTAAAACAAAATCCTAAAAATTACTGTTTATAATAGCATTATTAAAAAATAGAAGGAAATTTGGTATGAAAAACTATTTTTACAAGGAAAAACATTAATTTTTAGGTTTTTACTTTAATGTCTCCAAATTAGTATTATAAACAGCAATTTTCTACGTTTAATTTTTCTCAGTGTATATCAAATATTCTATTAATGCCATCCAACAACATTCTATTGTGCCCGTAAGATTATATAGACAGCACGTAAAAATACATGTTTCATGTAATTTTTCAATATCTATCATTGGTTATTTGTTACCAACGATTGTCGTTGTAATTTTACACAGGACTTTTTTCAGTGAATCGCACGTCCTAATCAATGCTCGACACTTCCACATGTAGGTCTGTTCAATTTTGTTATTCCGCACACATCCGTGTTCCAAATTATCATGATTAACCTATATCAAAGGATTATATACGTTCCATATTTGGCTCGCGTGAACTCGCAGTTTCTTACTTTGATGCAAGGGGATTACCGGCCGACTCGATTTCAATAAATTTTAATTTTCAAAACATTCTTTTTCTAATACAGTCGCGCTGGATAAGAACCTTTTATTAATATCTACGATATATATAATAATCCAACGAAAGCGCGTATTCCGTAAAACGTTAATTAAAGGAATGAATAAATTTCATAACCATTAATCACCGTAATAACCATTTTTAAATCACACAACTGATTAAGGTCGACTTACTGTTCAACGCTAAATTAATGAATTTGATATGAAACCGATTTATATATAATTATAATGCAAACAAGGACAGTCAATGGGACCGAACGGGCTGGACGCGACGAGGTTCGCTCGGGATGCAATAAAAATGTGATTTCGATGTTTGCAAAAAAAAAGTGGGCCTGTGATTGATCCCTGTGAAAATAGTGAGCGGTTCGTCATTAACGGATGAGTGACTTCGAGCTGGCGCTTTCTCTTTCGCGGTGTTATGGACACTAAATTTAGACTTAAGAATTTGAGTGGAAGGCACTCGCACGCGACACTTTTTGCTCGGCGTTTTCTCGGCGCTCAAATTTATGCGAAACGAGTGCATCGGGTGCATCGCTTTCTCGTTGGATCCAGTGACGTCACTGGCGCACAGCGTCGCCTTTCGGACACACGCGTGGCCGTTTACGTTTGGTGTCAAGCGTTTGGCAGATGTTGATCACTGAAAGATTGATCGTTAATTTTGAATCAAAATGCTCATCACAAAATATACGACAATATTATTGCAATCGACCAATCAGCACTTAATTAGGTAAGCAAAACATTCGCATGTAAGCACAAACAACGTCGGTTTACTTTAACACGATTATGTATACTTATTGAATATAAGACTTTTCAATCGCACCGTACCGAAATGTTTGTATAAGCGAACGCGTTTCTCGCTCGTCAAATTTAGTCGCGCTTAAAGGACAATGACCTAATAAAACAGTTTTTTGTACTGTTAAACGGTTGATAAATATATTTAAATTGGTTCCGGGTGTATTATATATAATAAAATTGTATCCTTTTCTTAGTTAGGAGATATATGAAGAAAATAAATAAGTATTATTATTATTATATAATATAGTCATAATTATTATCATTCATGAATTATTATCATTAACTTAACAATTGTATTATTTGATAAGAAAAATATAAAATATCCATACGCTCAGACGAAAATTCTCGGAATGAAAAATGGTAGTCTGAATAGCGTAAATTGAATCACGATGATGGTGAAATTCTTAATTTACTATATAGTATAATTGAATGAAGTATGCGTCGCGCGCATCCCTCCAGCAACGAGAATCGAACGCCGCGAGAATTTGGTTAAGTTGCATCGGCGCATACGGAATTTTGCCATTTAAGTAGTAAGTTTTTACCATTCATACATAAAACAAGTGAAATTCGCCCTTTGAATAGATAATGCGCCATTTGCATTGGCAACTTTTGTCGTCTAATACCATTATTTAAACACGCGTTTCAATTTATTAATTAAGCGGAGAAGAAAATTATACGACACCTTTATCAATTACCCACACAAAATTACATAAATTATTACATATATATAATTAAATTGCTTTTATTAACGAATAAAAAAATTCGTTGATTACGATATTATATACATCGCGACAATTTTAAAAACTTTAAAAATTTTTAATAAAAAAAAAAATAATAATAAAATTAAAATACGCAGACAGTTCTAACGTCATATTTACTTTGGAACGAATGAAACATATTCCATCAGCGTTCGATATAAAACTTAATACAGTCATATGTTATGTTTATTGAACATGCACGTCTGGTGCAACATACCAAGATGTTTCCAAGAGTTTACCGAAAGCAGTTAACTTGTCACACAGGGATTCTCGAAACGACAGAAACAAACCCACGGCATACTTCATCCTCCAATCTACGTGGTAGCTATCCGGGTTTCGATCTAAAAAATGAACTGTCAGAAAAATTGTCTGCCCCTTTGTACCAATCTGCGCGTGTATAAATTGTTCCTCGGTCTATTTCTAATAACTAATTTCTGAAACGTAGCGTCGTGATTATCCGCTCGCGAACCCTCGCATTTCTTTGATTAATTTCGTATTCCGAAACCGTCGTTGCATATTTAAATCTTCAAATTGATCTCTCTCGCGTCGCATTCTGTCATTTTTACGACATTAAATTCGTCGCGTGAATTTTCCGTCGGATAATAATAATAATAATACAAAGAATCGTGCGGATGAATGAAAGATGAAGATGATGTTAATTTAAAGACTGGTTAGGGAGATTGTTAAGGCGCAAAAGTATCGGGAGAATTTTAAACGCTTTTAGTGTCATAAAAAGTAATTACATTGTATTTTTCGTTTCTCGATCGAGTATGTAGTTCGGGAAGCAAGGTGCTCCAGGTTGAAGCAAAGTCGCACTTTATATTTCTTACTTTAATGATAATAATTAATTCATGTCGTTATTATTGAAACTCATATACTTTGCAACTTTCAGAAAAAGGATAATACACTGAGAAAATGAAATCGTAAGGGGAACTATGTACATCGTTAGTCGCACAATTTCACATTGTACTGTTCTTACAATTTGAATAGTCAGCCAATGAGACAACGGGATTCAACTTAACCAATGAGAAGCATCAATATGTTACAATGTAAATTTTACAATTTCATTTTTTCAGTGTACGATTTTGGTTTTTATTCCACCAAGAAGTGTATTTTCGATTTTTAATTACTACACGGAGGAAAAAGTATTAAAAATTACTCATCAAAATAGCTAATATGTGACAGTGATATGTTCAATATTGAAATAATACATAAAATATCAGAAATTTTCACAAAAATACTCGTAATTTTTACTAATTTTATATGTATTATTTCAAAATAAAACACTATTTGATATTTTATGAGTAATTTTTAATACTTTTTTTTCTCTCCGTGTAGAATTTAAGTAACAAAGGAGCAATTTTGATACCATAAATATAGTTATATTAAACTTTATGCTATAATTGTTTTTTTTTATTATTCAATTTTACATGATAATTCATTAATTTAATATAATACAATAATATAATACCATATACAATAAATTTATTTAATCAATATAATAATCGCGTAGTATAAGAAAATTAGTATAAATTTAGTTTATAAATTTTATTATATGGCATAATAAAGCTTATTTAATTACACTATTTAATTTAATGTTCAAAACGCTTTCTGAACGATAATACAATCTAAATATATTTATATAAATAAATATATAACCAATACGTTCTTGTATAATCCGTTACTTCATTTGAATAAGTTCCGTAATCCCTTTTCTAAACATATTATTTTTTCACAAAAATAAATAAAACGCGTTACAAAACTGATTACGAAGTTTGCTTCTACCTACACATTATGTTTATAATATAAATACACCTATTTTCACTCGAGTTAAACCGTAAAATAATTAATATATATCTATTCATCCATAAATTCTTCGTCCAAGTATAAGTATATATATACTAATATATACAATTGTAAAAAATAAAACATAATATATACCAATATGAAATTTGTAGACAGAATCGAAATACATTCTTAAATTGATATTCGTATATACTTTCAATATCAGACTGCACATTTTGGCATTGTTAATTCCTTTTTACCGCGTAGCGTGAAAATTGACATTGTTCATTGGATCTACTAAGTCCACATAAAATGTCAGATTTGCCTCAACCTATTTCAGTTACAGATTGTTGAAAATAATTTTGCGAAGCAAATAATAGAAAATAGAACAATCGCAGAGTAAAAAGTATTGAAATACGTGTTTTCGGTGTCGCCGAAAACGCGTAAATCGTATGAATAAGAATCGAAAGAGAAACAGAACATTTTCAGAAGGAACACGTGCTCCCGTGACTGCGAATAAATTCGATAAAGTTACTCGCCGGACGTGGAACCGAGCCACTTCTTTGTCCTTCGCGTGCGCAAATATCTTCAAATCCCAGCGCACTTCGCGAATTTGCATTCCTCTAGGAAAATCCGCACCGCTCAGCCTTTCGCTCTTTCTTCTTCCACCTTTTTTCGCCTTTTTTTTTCTTCTTTTGCATCAGCGTCTCCATCAAATCTTTTCTGGCGACGCGTCTCCCGTACGATCATGATTCGGCTGAGAGAAGATATTTCACCCTTCGTGATTTTCGAGCGCCAAGAAACTCGCTCGCGGCATTACGGGATCGTCATGCATATTTATACCCGGGAAAATGAAAGCGCGGAAACCGACGCAAGTGTTACAATCCTTGCTTTGCTCCAAACCAAATCGTGTGTTTTATTGTATTAAAGATATTTAAATTTATTTGGAATTCAAGTTCGCCGGCAAATTTACGAAGCCGATCTTCTTTTCGTTCGGATTGTTTTAAATTCAGCTACGGGCAAATTGATTCATTAAAAGGGAGGCTTTCTTAATTCCCGATAGCACCAAGAGAGCAACCTTTTGTTTAATTAAAATAGGAATTCGAACTTCGTACAACGATCATAACTTTTTTTTCTTTATTTTATTTTGGCGTTAAAAATTAATTGGATTGTTTTGAAAAATAGTTATCGGCAACGAAATTTTGAATGTAAGTATTACAATTATACACTGAGAAAATGTTCTATTAAAAATTACCGTGCCAAAACAGTAATTTGACGCGATGTTTGTCAACAAAGAATGATTACCGTTAAAGCACAGTAAAAATATAGGAAAATCGAAATAATGTTTACGATATTTAGGAGTCATTTTTACACGTTGACAAACATCGCATCAGAATACTGTTTTGGCATTGTAATTTTTACACTGAGAAAAATGAAACATGAAAAATTTCTGTTTACAATACTAATTTAGGGCCATATGATACAAATCGTCAAAATTACTGTTTTTAACAGTAATATATATTATGATACTTCAGTAATTATATATGTAAGTAACTTGATTTTTTCTGTTAAAAACCGTAATTTTTGACAATTTGTATCATATGGCCCCAAATTAGTATTATAAACAGTTATTTTTCATGTTTCATTTTTCTCAGTGTAACAGAAATTTTTCTGAGTGTAGAGATCACCTTAAATAGTAATAAGCATTTATATAAAATATATTTTCAATATATATTATAGTGTATGTCGATATTCCATTAAACTTTGAACAACAAATAACTGATTTGCTATTACAAAAACAACGATGCCAAGAACAAAGCAATATATTGTATATAAAAAAAATCAACTTACCAAATGTCGCGTTTCATGCACATTTTCGATATGATTCGACACAAAAGCTGCACTAAATTATGAAACGTGCAATCCGCAGACGTCGTCTTACTTTATCATCTTTATTGTGTGTCCAATAATGCGGATTTATGTATACCTCGCCAAAGAATAATTCAATCCGTGACAAGACCTGCATAACTTTCAATGTATTAACAAGTTTCGAGCTTTACAATGGATGCGTTTGAAATTTCATCTCGACTTTCCATTGCTCGCTAGATTTTCTCTCGCAACTTTTTGTATTCGATAAGCTTCAGTAATGTCAAATCGCCACCGCATCCAACCATTTCGTACAATGAACTTTATTGCAGTGTCCAGTTTCAATAAAAGTAATAATATCGATTGTCAATATACATACGCATATACGTGTGTGTGTGTATATATATATATATATCTATTTTTGTGACTGAAATGATTGAAGCGATTTACTCACGTTTGTTACTTTTTATTTTTGTTCCAGGTGAGTCTAATGGAATAGGTGATTTCATTTTGTGAGTCATAAAATATTCGATTGTAGAAATGATTACACAAATGTATGTAAGTATATGAATAACATTATTCGTACGGGAATTCTTGTTCCTTAATATAGACGGAAACGTAAGAAAAATAGAATGAATTTAATGAAAGAATGCACATCTTGAGGCCACTTTGCCTTGAAATGCGTTTCATCCCAGCTTCGTACATTTTTCTGCTAGACAAGTCTCCTAATGAAAGCTAGCAGGAATTTATCGACGATATAAATTGTCCCGCGGTGTCAACATTCTGATAGATCGGCCAATAGGTTTACTCGGATAAACGTCGACTCCGATATATTGCAATACAACTGGACGCGTAGAAAGGACCTGCAGATTAATGGTGTCCTTTGTTTTCGCCGAACAATCCTGTAATTACTTTTTTCTTTGTCAAATTTGATATTAAAAAGCTGGATTTATTAATCGGTAACTACCTTTCAATACATTTTTTTTGGATTTATTATGGAAGTAATGAATTTAATAGATTATCTGAAATTAATATTTCACGTGTGTCTATGTATAAAGAAGAATTTCCTTTGTGTGTTTGATATCTTTTGAGGTCTTTTTAATATCCCTAACAAAATTGGTCCAAAAATATTTTGAAATCTTGGTAATGGTACAATCAATTTATACAAATCTTATTTTAATTTGTTTACTATTTAAAAGGAAATTATGAGTTATATATTGATTTTTCTGTAATTTAAATACATATATGACTTTATTTTTGTTCAGCGCATAATATGAGATATTGAACATATGTGACTGTCAAATATAGTTTTTTTTACGGATGAAAACACAGTATTCTAATATCGAAAATTCGAAGCCAAGAATCACGTTTGTTGGCAATTTTTGTTAAATATTTAAATAAACACATAAATATAAAAATAAACATTTTTAGCTGAAAACGACATATTAAACGTGGAAAATTAATTTACACGCAGAATAATGTTACATTAAAATGACTGAAAGTTCAGTAAATATTATTAAAAACACAGTAACTCAAGGACAAAACAAATATTCAGTCAAAGAATACCGAACTTTTACATGTATTAGAAGTTTCCAACGTTTATTTTCACACGAAAACGTAAACAAATCCAAAAAATTACTAAAAACTCGAAAAAAAAGTTATTTCCATTGTAGTTTTGAATAAATTTTAAAAAAATGACAATTT
>JABFQC010004891.1:0-12193 GCA_022817085.1 Psilanteris sp. ZL-2020
ACCAAATCCTTATCAACGTTAAACAAAGTCACAATGTTTGTAATGACCACCTCCCAAACCCCGATGTAAATTTACATTGTACTTATATGAATAAATAAAGAAGAACGCAATAAACAAAACAAAAGGAGAAACCATTTCGGGTTCAATTAAAAGACATTAACTATTCACGCGCGAACTCGCACCAGGGGTTTTACAAAATTGTGTTCCATGGCGCACACGCACACACGCGGCCAGCTCATTCTTCGATCCGTCTATAAACTGTCCACTTTGATGGCACGACAATCACGCCCGTTGTAACGAAGCCCGCTTCCATTCTCTCCCGTCGGGGTGTCGGAATTGTAGCGCGCTTCGAATTTATCGCAGGAAGCGCTGAAATGAAGATCACTCGATGTTGATTGCGCCATTGCGGAGTTACAGAGAAAAAGTGCGTCCGACTTTTTTCGCCGAAACGTACGGAAGGGCGCGCGCAAAAAACCACCCGAAGCCTTTGTAACTTTGTACACGCGCGACACAAGCAATCCCGTAGTATAGTTTTATTAAATTTGGAAGCGGACAGATTTCGCGATTGTAACGTTTTCATTGGACGTTACAAGCATTTTTGCCCCCCGCGCCGAGGCACGCCGATACGCGCGAATTTTGTTCATCAACGCCCGCGGACCTGAATTAGCAATACGAGCTATATTTCATACGTATACGTCGCCGTGCGTGTCTACCGTTACATTCATTTTGTCAAAATGCGCCCCGGAGCGTCCTTTTTTGCGCCGTATCGTTACCGTCTGCCATATTTCCATGCAAATTTGCGCCCGGCAAAATTGCGATGTTGTTTTTGTTGTAGCGGCTTCGACGCGAAATTATTTATTAGTTTGCTTTGACGTGTTTGCAAAAAGTCGCGGCCAAACGTGTGTATAATATATATATATATATATATATACTGTACGATTCGAGCGCAAATTACACGCGCCGCGTTTTCGCGTCGACGGACGAATTCGACGCGCTGCTCGTAAGACAGGATAATTCCGCTATTTTTGCGGCCGATTTTTTAATTCCGACGCTTCGATCGCGGGTTGTAATTTCGCGACGTTACCTTTGCGTTTCAATGAACCTGTTTGCGGTGCTTGATTGTGTGTGTTTACGATTGTGTACGTGTAGTCCGACTGTCTGCATTCGTTAAGAGTGCGTTGTGTAATTATATGGATATACATATATATATATATATATATATATATATATATATATATATATATATATGTTGATACGTGCATATACGAGCGCGGAGTCATTAACTCGGGGCATCTAAGTTTATCAAATTGTGGTCAATTTTGTATGTAATACTAATACGTGGTTGATGTAACCGCGAGTACGACTGCAATTTGGTTTACAAGTTCTATGTAACAACGTTATTGGCGGTTCGCCGCAGCAGTCTTTACAGCTGCGGCGGTTAATTTGAAATCTATCTTATAATAAGTTTCAATTTGATTTTAACCCGGAGGATTGGTCTTGGCGTAATAACGCCACGCGTTTCGAGCGTATTTAAATTCCCGTCAGAAGGAAGATTGCCTGGCGAATATAGGACGCAAACCATTTAATAAACTTCGTGGAAGAGAGCCGAGGTCGTACGGTTGAATCAAGTCCTGGAAATTGACAAAAAGGATATTAGGATATCTATTGAGCTTTACGAAGAACGCAGCGATCTTGCTGCTATCTGCGAACGGCGATGTGCGAGGCACATCCGCGCGAAAGATGCCGGTGAAAGGGGCGGATCCTTCCGGGTTCTTTCGATGTCAATAATCAGACCTTATGGGACTGAACAGACTGAGATGTGCGCGGCGTAATGTCGCGTACGTGAAAAAATCGATAGAGACGAAACGCGCGGATTTTTGGTTGTTAATCGAAAGGTAGGTTTCGAAAGGTACGCGGCTCGATTGATGGAATTGAATGCGAGGAATTGTTTATTAAGACCGAATGGAATGAGAATGGTGAGCGCGGCCGTTCGGATGTCGAGTTTCAACAACGGGGATTTGAATAAAGTATTTTTGACAGCGAAAGAGTTATTTTTATTGTGCGCGTAGTATTTTCGTGCCGGTGAAAATTGTATGACTTGAAAGTGCAGAATTCGGATTCCGTGTATTTAACGTTTGAACGCGCGTTTTAAACGACGCGGGTATAATGAATTAAATAATTCATTTAGTGCGATGCGTCTCGGGTTATTTATTTTTAATTTGATTCAATTATGAAACGTTTTTTTTGTTGATTAATTGTGATCATGGTTTCGGTTTAAATGTAATAATTGTTTTCTTTCTAAATTTTGTTAAATATAAATCCGTTAAATTTTTTGTAATGCGACGTGTATGTGTTTGTAAACAATTATTGATGTCTGTCTTTGTTTATATTAGTTATGTAAATATTTGTGTTTATTTTTAGTTGGGCTATATTAATAAGTATATTTTTATTTACATATGACCAATGTACTTTTTAGAAAAACAATTGGTTGTTTAAATTTTTATATATAAGAATAAATATTTCAACATATTCCATGTCGATTATATTTATATTATAGATTAATGAAAATAAAATATTTTCAATATGTCTTACTTATTAATACGATATAACTAGACATTATTATGGAAATCGGAATTTAATCTGATTGTGTAACAAATATATTACATCAGTTGTTGATGTAATGTTGCATCATTGATACAAATGGTTTTATTGTCATAATACAAAATAATTGGTTTAAGGTAAATTTTCGATTTAATTGAAGTAAATATTCTAATAATTTGTACTAATTGTTAGTAATTGATATGCTTTTAAATTATATTTTTACAATTAATTTGACTACAAATACACTTTAATATTTTCAAGTTTGTAACACTATTATAATATTAAAATTATCATTACTTACTGAATTCCCAAATAGTATTGGGAAATAAGCCCAATACATGTATTCATAAATAAAATGAAATAAAATTGAATTGATTATATTAGAATACTTTACTGTCAATTATATTAGATGTAATAATTCTATTGATGTTTTCGTTTTTTTTTTAACGTAAATATTGTATTTAATATTAGATTTAAAAAAATTGACCTTCTGTGAATAACCTCTAAAAAGATCGTTAACGGCCAAAATTAACATAAAAATATTTGAAAATTTGATATACTTTGATAAATTAAAATAACACTGCACATTGAAAACAGTGGCAATTTTATGCCGCACAAATTGTATATTTGTAATTAAAAATTGTTAACATGTAGTGTTAACGATCACTGATTTTATGATTAAATATCTATTGAATATTCCATTTAGCAAATAGCTATCTTCATTTCTGTCTTACTATTTAGTTTAATTCGGGTGGTTATATTAGATGTATAAGATAGCTCCGAGACCATATATGCTCCATACAATAGTACATATAGCGAGAGTAATTCGTAGCATACATAATAGTGTATGTATGTATACTGCACAAACGTACGTGCGCATCTATTGGTTGTATACGATTGCTGTACTATACATATGCATAACGATTATGTGCCTATTAGAGGAGTGCAGACACATTATACTTAGGTATGTAGTACATTACGTGCATACAATCCTCATGTATGTAAATGTCTTTGAACTTGATTATATTATCCGTATTTCTTTGAAATGCTTCATCGAGTGGCAAAACTTGGCCTCAAAGTGCTCATATTAATTGTACCGACTCACGAAATAACGCGCCGTCTTTGAACACGTTTCAGTTTATACTTTGCTAGTTACACGAGATCAAATTAAAATAGTCACGTGTGTACCTTCGCTTTAAGATCCTAAATAGACGTATATTTTGTATTTCTAAAAAGTGATTTTCATGATTACACGGCGTTTTCGAATGACTCCTTTATTATTTCATATAATACGTTTTAGTTAAGAAAATATAAGTACGTATATGTATATAATCACATACGAATACATGCACTGTTCACTTAATTATTGTCTCTAATTATTGATTCAAATTTTATACTATTCTCTTGTACACTGACAAAAATTTCAGTTGTAATAGATACAAAGTCGTACTTGTCAAATGTATTCTTGTCAATTTTTTTATTGTCATGTATAAGAAAATTTTGTTGTAATCATTACAGTGTAAACTGTTTGACAATAAAATGTAAACGTTACATTATAAATTTCATTTAAAATTGTAAACAACGATTTTTAATATCTATCATTATACATAAAACTATTGATTATAAATATGCAAAATTATAATACTATAATAAATATTCATTAAATATAATATTTGATAATGTAGTACAATAAAATAAAATATAATTCAATATAATAGTACAATTCAACACCTTATAATTAATTTACAGTAAGAAATAATAATAACAATGCATTTAAAAAATATTGTAAATTGTATAATTGTTCAATGCAATCATTATATATACTTTTATTCTAACGTATACCAGAATATAATGTAATTGTTATAGTAAATGATAATGTAATAGTTACAACAAAATGATATTACCCCTTGTAGTTACTATGTTTTTCCTGTAATGGTTATTAGACATTTTTCTCCGTGTAATTAAATTATTTACTTTCATTGCATCATCAGATTAAAAATTTACATGACTCACAGAAACGATGCACGAAAATATTTGAAAAAAAAAAAAATCTCCGGAACCTTGATCGCATCAACGAAATTAACCAATACTCGAAATACATTTCCCGTCATTTTACAATTCGCAAAATTGTATCCCCCCTCCCCCCATGTCTCCCAAAAAAAGGGACAAAAAAGCCTTGCGAGAGCATCGACCCGAAACAATGTTTTATTTATTCCCATTTGACGGCGCGCTATATTTATTTTTAAACAAATTGCGAAAACGCAAAATTGTCAGGCAGAACAATTACGATCAATTTGGGGTTCTTCAGGAGACCGTTGCGTAACACAAATTGGCTGATGAAGCGCGACATACGAAGTTAGCCAAAAAGTGCATATTCGTATAATAACGTGCATTGCACAATGACTGGTTTGAATCAGGGCCGATTGTAAATTGAGCGCGTAACCACCGTTGATTGGTTTAAAATCGGATCACCGATACGGCCATTCGTTTGTTCGTTATATGAGCGAGCGACGAGCGGGTTTGTGCGCACACAATCGAGGGCCCCTCTCGCAATGAGTCGCGCTGCAAAATGTGACAAAATGAGTTACACGGTTACCGAGCAACCACGGCCCTCTTATAACCGTCTGCGAGCCGCGTATTATGATTCCAGTTTGCTTTGCCGAAGCCACCCCTTTCGCTGCCGAAGCGATGCCCCCGCGGGTTCGCGCGGGCTCGAATTCAAAAATATTTTGCCACCGCGTGCGACAACACTCGGCGCCTGTCTTCATTACGCGCTCCTCGAGTCCTTCGTCCTGCGGTCGCGACACTTCGACGAACTTGGCCCGCCGCTAATGGCGAAGTTCGTATTTACAAAATAACGCCGATGTTTGCCGCGCGAACGGCACGACTCGAGGGCTCGAAAATGAGATCCGTTCGACGATCCGGTGTGTTTTCTTAAGGAGACGTCGGGGCTGTGAATGAAGGACTTAAATCGCAACGAAATATGAAAACACGCGCGGTTTTGCGTATCTCGTTGGTTTGTTGCTTGCGTCGGTTCGGCGCACGATTTTGGCTTGTCCATTTTGTGAGCCTCGCATTTGGGTTCTTGAGAACGGCGTGTCATTTTATAGCGACGTCGAGTCGGCGCGCACAAATGCCGCTTTCGTGGCGAATAATTGAAAACGATTCTGCGTCATAAACCCTTTATAAAAACGCTTAATAATTCGATCGGGAGACTATAAAGTATAAAAATTAATCGTCGAGATTGCTTCCGGGTAATTAGGCCCATTCATATATAATGTACACGAAACGATTAAAGCTTTCCAATCAAATATGTCTCGAATTAATTCCACGCAATTGTATTTTGTCGCAATCATTGAACATAAGTGTCACTCGGACGTATCAGATGCGCTCGATGAAAAGACGAATAGCGTTGTTTATGGAACTGCCACCGCATTCAAACTGTTCAACATGGGAAAGGATTGAAACACGATATGCGATATAAAAATCAATGAAATATGTTTTGCAACAGCGAATGGATGATGGATCGGAAGTGGCGCGTCCGAATACGAACGCGAGTGGTGCACACGTTGAAGGACACGTCCTGGCCCCTTTCTTTCTTTATCGCAGGGATTTTGCCATGGGGATGATTCGGTTGGTGCCGGCTTTAAATTTTTCAACCCTAAAAGTGTTTTACGGTCGACATCATCCATTGATCGAATTTAAAACTAACGTCGGCAAAGATCGGGTGACGTAGCTTTGACACCCGGATGTACTGATTTTACAACCAGCACGCGGCGGAAACGGATTCTGGGAATGAAATTTAGGGTTACAAGTCCAAGGGAGAGCTCCTTGCCATGGGGTTACGGGCCAAACGCGCCGACATGTAATGCCGACCTAATGACTATCCTGTTACCTCGGCGACGGCGTGCCTTAAAACCCACTACATAACCTATTTGGCAGGATTTACATGCAGATTTGTTGTACTTACTTGGAACTTTGCCACGGCAATTTCTAGCGCAACTCGGTGCTTATTTTCGCCGGTGGTTGTTGTTGCGACGAACGAAAAATTGACCGCGGTATAATTAGCGTTGTATGTGTGATTGTACACGTGTTTAAGGAAATCTAGGGGTCTTAGTGGACCATGGAGACTACGCGTTTAATAGACGTCGCGTGGAATGTTTAGGTGTTTGCATTGTAATGATATAACTTGGTGATGCAATAGTTTGGTTTTATTTGAACGTTTTTTGTGGTAGAGTTTCACTTAAATTAGTTTCTGATTAATGTAATGTTTTCTTGTGAATGAATTGTTTGTTTTATGGGGAAAAGCTGTATCGGCAATTTATTATATTACAAATATAAAAAGTAGGTTATAGGCCATTTCCATATTTTAAAATTACATTATATATATATTCTTTATTTAAACCCTTGGCTTATATATACTCTATACCACATTATAAACAATAAAAATAACGCATTATAAATAATAAAATAATAAAATAAAATATACAAAATTTACTTTGATGTCTTCTATACCATACCATTTTTTAAATAGTTGCATATCGCTTTTTTGAACGTTTTTAAATTTTCACAGTTTTTTATATAATTAGGTAATTGGTTGTACATCAATATACCTTCATAGAATAAATTTCGCTATGCTAAGGTTGTTTTATACAATATCATTCATTCTCCTAGTAATTTTTCTGTAGTCAAGATCATAAGACATCACGTATTGAAATAAATACATTTGAAAATATTATTATTTAATAATATAGTTTGTTATTATAACATCTCGTTAGTATAATGTGCAATGTCAGATATAGTAATGTTTTGAATGAAACTTATAATAGCATGTAAGATATTCGATTATATATAATAAACTATATATTACATCATATATATTATATCATCTATTAGTAATTCACGTATTAAAACGTGTTGATAACTTTAATATTATGCTTAATATTAAAAATACCTGTAAATAAGCTGGAATTATTCTAAAATTAATTCTAATAAGATAAGAACAATAATTTGTTATAATAAAAATTTTAATTGTGGAAGAAATGTTAATTTGTACAATATTAGAGATAAATTTTCAATATAAATTTATAAACATATTGAAAAATAATTTAGTAATAATTTGGAGAAAAATATAATAAATAAATAAGTAATAATAACTAAATACAAATAATCATTTTCAGAAATATAAAATTGTATTAAACTGTCATATGATACTTTATAAATGTCAATACACTTTGTTAAGTCATTGACGTAGTATGTAACTAGATACTAGTTAACATTACACCCAAAACATCAACAGTGAAGGGTATAAATACAGTGAGTAACGATGAATTGTTGTCATTCTTATTCAGATAATTAATATTAATAGTTAGTTTTAATTATTGTTGAAACTCGAAAATGAGAGACCAGATTTTATAATCAAAAATTAAAATTTACTTTTTAAAAAACTTTTCTATATAAACTCTCAAGGAAAAGTTACTATATATTATGTATATATTTCATAAGTCATCTCCAGTGTGGACACGCGTGATATCTCTGATTTTCTCGTTTTTTACATGAAACCTTAATATTTCTACAAAAAGCATTGGCGTTTTACATTTCGTGAAGCCACACAAAAGTCATCAGTTTATAGAAGGTTTCGGCGATTTAGTTTTTGGACGTGTACGTACTTTTCTCGGTTATTCATTTTTTTAACTTGCCCTCGTATGTTTTGCCTATTATTGTGACGTAGAATCAGCTCACAAATCGTACCGTACGATAAAAGAGAAACCATGCAAATTGTAGGAAAACGATGGTCGAAGTAATTTATCATTCCGTACGAATAACAAAATTAAAACATACAAAAACAAATAAATGTTTTTGATGTACAAATTATTCTTGATAATTACTAAATTTACTTTCTAAATATAAATAATTATAATTATTATAATAATAGTTTAGTATTTACTATTATTTATTATAATAATTATAAATATGTATGATTTATTAATAACTAAACAAAATTTATACTACACATTTTAAAAATTGATAATATTATTTATAGTGTATTACTTTTCAATTACTCTTATGAAAAAGTGTAAATTTACCGCTGATGTTTAGCGTAACCCAGGACGCACCACTTGGAAGATGTCAGCAGGTTGAACGCTGTGACTTTTCAGAATCAGTGAGTTTTCTTTAAGTTAATTCGCTAAAACATTTATTTCATATTTTTGGATCTATACTATATCGCTAGTATAAATTGCAGAATTAAATTTATGAAATATTATTTATGTTTTCATAATAAATCAGTTGAAGTAATATATGTATTATTATTATTAATGTCTGATATTGTCGTAGATAACACATGACAAAATTAAGAAACATAATTTTTCAATACTCCATGTTTTGCACATGTAGAAAAAAACTTACATAATTACTTGCATTTGAATATCTGTATTATATTAAGATCATTAATACGTTTTTCTTGGTTTGATGCAAATTCATTTTATTTTGATTACGTGTACAATTTTCTTGTCATTTTTTCATATTAAAAAGAGCAAAATATACATTTCTTGTTTCAGAACAGTGTTATAGCGTTTTCTAACGCAATATTTTTTATTGAAAAAATGTTACTTATTAAAAGTGACATTGCTAACATTTTTTAAAATGTCTTAACAATTTCAAATCTAGTACTACATGTTTTGGTAATACTAGATAATAAATCTTCAGATAATGATCGTGCACCGTACAAGAATAACTTGTAATTGATTAATTTGTTTAAAAAATTTGAAAATAGTTAAAATATTAAAATCTTTCATCTTGTAAACAGAAAGTTTTTATCGTTTTCCTAATCTTCTTATCAGATGATAGGTAAAAACAAAATTGAAGTTAATGTTGTTAATGAATAACTATCTTTGTTACCACACAGTAGTAAAAAATGTATACGATTTTATAATTGTGTGAAGTGTCTTTGAAAATAAGAAAATTATTATTAGAACCTTCTACTTTACTATTTGCTGTACTATTTATATTGTTATTTTAAGTTTTAAAATAAATATACGTTTTTAGTAATATTCTTTCATTGCGTCGATAAAATTACATTTTTTGTTTTGCAAATTTCAGTTGTATGTGACGAAATTTAGTCTTAAACAATTGAGGTTATAAGTTATTACATAAATGATTAAATACATTGAATGCTTACATCAGAAAAAATGGTTTTAACCAGGCCTATGCAACACATAATGAAACTCATGAAACTATTTAAAACTAATCAAAAATTATATTACTAATTATATTATATGTTTTATAATTTCATCATTTCAATTTGAGTTTTATTGTAATTAAAATGAAATATTAAAAAAATATATATATATCAATTTGATTAATACATATAATACTTAATTTTACTCATAAATTGAAAATAATATAAAAAAAATTACACCACTGATAATAAAATTAAAATAAAAATCAAGATTTATATAAATTTATATTATATATAATACATAATTGTATGAAATATTAATATAAATTAGGTTAGACCATCAACTGATGTGTGATGTAAACAAGACTATTGCATACGTGGCGCCACCACGAATTTTTAGACAAACCATGAAACGTTCCACAATAGAATGTTGCATAGGCCTGGTTTTAACCGTGATTAAATTTTTATTTTGTAATTTTTTAAATAACAAACTGAAATATTTGAAATTTTAAAAATCGGATGAACTATAAATTACGAAATAAAATGTTAAACCAAGACTTATTACTCATAAAGATAATTTTCTATCATTTTATATTCGATAAACTGATCTCTTAAAATTGTTTTTGATAATTATAAATAATAATATTTATTAATATTGAACCGCATTTTTAATCTTTAAAGTATATATTTATATTCAAAACATTATGTCGACAATGGCAGCTGCACGATTTAATTCACAACAAACAAACTTCAACGTATAATATATGTTTTTCTACTGTTTTCACGCAACATAAGTATAATTAAAAAGAGACTTTCCACAAAAATTTAGGTATTTAAGAATAAAATTATAAAAAAAAGAGAAAATTTAAATTTTAACCAAGTATTTAAAATTAAAATTCAACAATCTCAACCTTAAGTCAAATCATGCTCAAATAAATTTGTATAATAAGACATTTACACATGGAGAGTTTCCGACACATATTTTATTGAATATGAGGATTGTTGATATTAACTCTAACACATACTTTTACATCACACTTTAATTCACATTTTAAATAACTCAAAATATTTTGTATATTAAAAATCTGTGTAAAAAAGCTTAATTGTTAATGTTTTTTAAAATTATTTTAAATTTTTGTAAGAGATTGTATAATTTTTCTATATTATTTGCGTATTTTCAATAAATTATTATGTTCTACTTCAAATCTATATAATCTAATTTAATTTTAAGTTTTTGTCACGATCAATTTTTGATTCTATTACAATTTAAATGTATCAATCATATTTCTAGCTTGTCATTATTTTTAAAATAAACATTATTTGGAACTAATATCAAAAGATTTTAATGATAAATGTGACGCTGAATTATGTCGACTTGAACTTCAAAAGTTAATATAAAATTTTTTGATCTTCAATAGTTTTTATTTCAATAACTTTAAGACTAATTTATTAATTTTATTTTAATAAATCTAATTTAATAAACGACAAATAGTCATTCTAATCACAAATCTTCATATTGTGCCGGCATATATAACCTCTGGAGAATGACGCTGCACTTTGTTATGATGTGTCTTTACTCATAAAATATACATAAATCCCATGGGTATGTGACTTTGAAGTATAATGTGTATGCTGAACGTAAACATTGAAATCATGATGAAAAATAGTTACTATATATGAAACATTTTACATTGCGAACAATATAGTAATTGCAACTAAAAATTTAATAAAATTATACTATTAAATCATAAAAAGTTGATGTTGATGTGCAAGTTTAAAGGTCGATTAAAGATTTAATTTATTTCAAGTACATACAAAATTTAATGACCAGTGGTGTGACGAATAGAATTCTTTTGTATCATCTTTAATGTGTGAAATATTGTATATGATACTTATTTATTTATGATAGGAACTATATAAGAATATATATAATAAATAATTTTACTTATTTTTCTCTCTCTCTTTCTCTCTCTCTCTCTCTCTCTCTCTCATCTGTCTCTCTCGAAATGCCTTTTAACGCGGTCAATTTATTTTCAAAAATCTAGAATTATATATTATTAAAAATAACTAAACTTGAAACTATTTATCATTTTTGTATATTGAAACGTACTATTATATATTACGTATATTATATAATAAAAAAATTAAATTATTGAATAAACCTTGATGATTCTTCTCTAAAGATTCGATTCAAATATATATATACTCGTTGAACACCCTATTTACACCTTTAATTAATATTATTATATGATCTTACAGTATAATTAGAGTTACTATATGGTTTCATAACAAATTGCTACCATAGTTTCTCTATCTTCAAGGATTAATGTTTGATATGTATTTCTGGTTTAAGGTAAGTTCCGTTATAATTCTAATCATTAACTCAGTGATATAACATAACAGATATATTAC
>JABFQC010004892.1:0-12186 GCA_022817085.1 Psilanteris sp. ZL-2020
TAATTAATGTTTGTAAACAAACAGCTTTAAGATCATATACAGAAAGACGGCAGCAAACAGGATTAACAAAAATTATATTCTAAAAATGTTAAGGATGGAGCGTGAATAAATAATCGATCGACAGATTTGTAATAATAAATTTTAACGTTTAAATACTACTAAATATTTTTGTATTTAGATTTATTATTGTTTGTAAATATATTAGAGACAATAAATAAGGCATAATTTTCCACCCGTGTTGAGTGTGAGGTTAAGAAATTAATGTTATTTCATGCATATAAAATCACATCTAGTTGTGGTGTAATGAACAATAATATCGTGTGTAATACAGTCAGGCGGTGTCAGTTTTCTTGCAAATTGCATTCTTGGGTTGCACTACAAGCTACAATTTTCGTCCTCGTAAAAGTATATCATTCCTCTTTATTACACAAATTACTCTACTCAACATAATACAAACATAAACATTTGTAATTGATTAAACTTAACATAAGCAAAGTTTAAGTCACGCTGCGTGAACAATTTATGATTAAATACAATATTTTAAATTAAACAATAAGAAATATATATTGCTATAGCGAACTATTCAGAATAACCAATCGGAACTTTGTCAGTTTATTGCAATAAGATTATTATAATATAATTTCTTAAGGATATTATAAAATCATTGTTATACATTTTAAAGCGATTGTATGAAATTCGAAATCGTTCTTTATAAATACAAACAAATAATCCACACTTTAGATCACGTTGTACGTTGCAAGACTATTCGGGGAATTTGGTTATTACGCGGTTTACAAACTTTGCCTCGAATTTCAAAGTTTACGAGTCTAATTTCTGTTGATTGTTATCAAGATCATTTTGAACATTAGGGTATTTTGAAATTTTATTCTTTTTTATTTGTTTGCATGTAATTAACTGAAACAAACCTATCGCATTAAGAAATAAAATATATATAAATTTATTTAAGAAATAAAATAATCATAAAATCAATACAGAATATTACCGATTATATAAATAACATATAATATTTCATATTTACGTGATGAATATTAAAAGGAAATCAGGATACCATAACTTCATCACATATTATTGAAAACGGACGTATTAATATTCAAATGTATAAGATTAAACATATTTCATTGTAATAATAATGTCTTTAACATTGTTTATATTAATATACATGTCAAATGGTGTGTATCGGGACTGTGAAACTTGGCAACATAGTAAAATGGTCCGATAAGAACCATCATATATGTAAATTAGTGTTTAATGGGACTGTCCTGTTCATCATCCATCGACGTAGTGGTGCGTATTCGGGCAGACCAGTGCAATACGATGCTGGGGCCCCTGATCTCGTACATTAGTTTCGTTAGAATTTTAGGGGGCGGGGGACAAGAATTTTTAATATCATTTCTTAAGAATTTATCGAACTTTTGCCACCGTGGAAATCAACTCGGCAAATAATTTAATTTCGGAATGCTCAGTGTTATGCCGAAATGTAGTTTTAAGGTTCATTCAACGTTCATAAAAGAAACACGTTGGCGCGCGAAATGCGAAAAACAATTTAACTTCGAAGAAAGACGCTACGGGGCTTTCGCGTAATTTAATGTTCGCGTCACCAATTATGAAACGATAATAATTAGCGAAAATTGTTGAATCCTACCTCGGAATCACCGTTCGGCAGATTATATGCGCAGTTGTTTTGGAAATAAAAAGATGAATCATTTGCGGATTCGATGTTTGTTTCGCAGATTTTGATGTTCAATTTTTTTTCCAGCCATATAAAGCAATTGACTCGTGTGACCCGTCAAACTTTCAATTTCCCTTCAGAAAAACGATCACAACGCCGATACGTACTTCCAGCAGGTCAATTAGTTTAATCGCATTTTAATGCAAAAGGTTAATTGAAACTACAGCGCTGCGCTCGCGCGATCAAAATTTATAAACAAGACCTGCGAGTCATTCCATTGGGAATTATCTGTTTAACATTTTCTGGATTTTGTTTCGCTATAACAAAAAAATTCTATATCGGGTTTCTTCACTGAAGTCATAACAATACCATCTTACAATTAACTCACTTAACCTGATCAAACAGGAGAGTTATTATTTAACTGTCACTGTCTGGGCGTAAACAAGTTATGCAATAATATTTACAAATTAATCTTAATCTTTTGCTTGCAAAAGTTGTGGTAAATTACGAAAAAGTTTCATTTTATGTAATAATGCACGCAACGGAAGTACACCCTAGTGTATATAGATGTAAATAATCTAAATTAAAGTTTGAAAAGAATGACTTTATTTTTAGTTCATTAATTTATTTATGTTTTAAATAGACCAGTGGGTGATAAAGTATATTAAAAATACCTTAAACCATAGAGTAATACTGACACACTTAAAAAAAGTTATATTAAAAATGACTATATATAGTCATATATAACTATAGTTACGGTATTGCTATACACTGAGAAAAAAGTTACAGTATAAATTACTATACCATAATGATAACTTTTTTTATTTATATAGTAAATTTTGTTATATAGTATAATAAAACTAGAGGGAATTTTGACACATTTTGTTATATCATATAATAAATATTGTTTTAATGGTATAGTAATTTTTTAAATATCTTTCAAGATATCATTCGAACGCCAGAAGGTATGGTAATTTATATTACATTTTTTTTTCTCCGTGTAGGATATGAGAATAAATATTTCGAAAATTGTAATATAATACATTTTCTGCACAATACGATATTTTGTGGGCAAATTAGCTAGATTTTTGAAGAAAATTTGCGAATAAGTATAGCAATTTTCTTAATTTTAATTTATATCCTTAAAATGTTAAAAGATTATTATTTTCTAAAACAACTTTTTTTTAATGAAAAATGTGGATCCTATCCGGACAATGTTCGAACATAATATTATTTAAGTTTGTTTTTGACATATCAAAAATAACAGAAAGTCGTACTTAATTGATTTATTGCTTTGATTATAATTTTTGTAATTCTAAGATATTTACTTAACAAAATGATATCAAATGAGAAAGAGATTATTTTGGTTTTAATTTTGTTAAAAGTTATCTTCTTGCCTTTCAGATCCAAATTTCTGAAACTATCTACGACTATATAAATTTCCTTTATTTAATGTTTCATTTTAATTTCATTAATTAGTGAACAGTATATAGATATATTTAGTTTTTGAATACTTGCGAATTCATAAGATGAAATATATTCTAAAAAAATATCATTTTGTGACACATCAGAAATATTTATGAACTACTGAAATGTCTACATTTATTCTGAGCATAATTTGTGTAGATTATACTGAGTACACTCATTTTAATTGTAAGTATGAAGTAGCTCCAAATTTCTTCCCAAAAGTTAATAAAAGAGCTTGGTCTGAAGCGAGGGATAGGAAAGCGTACATCTGATCTAATCTAATTTTTTTAATTAGCCTTTCTGAAGATTAAACCGTAAGATATTTTTACTACGAATTGTACAAAATGATTATTCAAATACAACCTGTACTGAAACATTAGTTTGTTTCTGAAATCTTTCTGGAAACTCTACATCTTACAAATTCCAAACATTGAATTTCAACAAATATTAAAAGAGTTTATTAATCAATAGTATCCAAACAATAAATGACCATTGGGAGCTAAAAAAACATCACCAGTTTTTTTCTTCTTTTTGAGACTTTATTATTTTGTTAATATAACTTATTTGCTCTCAAAAAGAAGACAAAAACTGGTGATGTTTTTTAGCTCCCAATGGTCATTTATTGTTTGGATACTATTGATAATTGAAATTAGAGGAGCATTCTTTTGAGCACATTTACCATCCTTTTTGAGAGTTTATTAATGTATTTAATAATTGTAAAACATCATTAACGAAATGTATTAAATTATTATAATTGAAGTATATATTTTTGTTTATATATATATATATATATATATTACTCCTCTAACATAAATGTCAAATAACCAAAGAAACTAAAACAATATAAAAGTATCCTCATGTCACTGAAACCAAAATTTGTTCTCTGATTACAGATGTGCAGATCTCTACCAACTGTGTATATCTGGCACGCGGCTATTAACATGCTGTTGGTCTCAGCGAGCGCATGTCAACCCACGAATTCAACGAACATCAGCAGAGAGCCCTTTTGTCTTCGTACGATAGATTAGTATGGCTTATTCGCTATGCACTTGAAACGAGTCAAATTATCTGCGCTATATGTATAAAGATGACAGTGAAAGGACAAGGTGCTACTACAAAATACTACCTCTATAACGTGTACAAAATTATTGCAGATTCAGATACCTTAGGAACAAGTTAAGAAAGCGATAACAGCGGACCGAAGAAGTGGACACGAATCGTAGGATCACAGAGAACCTTATATATGTTAATTATATCAAAATAAGCGGAAGAAGTTGCGGACAGACAGATAAATTCTATTCTGATGACAAATATTTATGTATGATTCTGTAATATATAAATTGATACCAAGTCATTCTTCCACGTGAGGTTTGTTATGAACTTCTTATATCCATTATATGGAGAACCGAGCGCGACCAGACGTTTGTATAAAGCACCCCGACAATTGATGGACTAACAGCAAACCTCGATTCCTATCCGAGCCATGAACGTACCCTATGACACCAGTCTCGTTTGGATTATTGTTGTTGGATTCATAGTTGCGTTTGTACTTGCGTTTGGGATCGGAGCAAACGATGTTGCCAACAGTTTTGGTACCAGCGTCGGTGCAGGCGTCCTCACGATATTCCAGGCCTGCGCCCTCGCCACGGTCTTCGAGATCGCAGGAGCGGTCCTTATTGGATATAAGGCAAATTTCGTCCTTTTTATTTTTATGTAGACGTAAATAGGTTTATAACGCCAGATAGATATGCTTATTTCTCATTGTATGTGGTAGAAAATGATGTGGTGTATGTGTGGGTGGTAGTGAAGGTCACACTGGTGGAGGATACCAAAGTTATTATTTTCTGGATAAAACATTAGTCGTGGGAATTTCCTTCGTGTTAACACTTTTTGATGAGAAAAGAAGAATCGCTTGATCGCAGGAAATTGAAATCCTATTTATTTGCATAGATGATTGAAGTTACTGTTTATATAATAAGTTTCTTTTTTTAAATTAATATTTAAAAACAAAATTTAAAAAAATAATTAGTACTTTTGTTCAATTCAATAATACAGATTCAAGTTATTATTTGAATATTAAATGAAGAGATTAATATTATAATTACATCAATTGTTGCAATTAATGAGCGATAATAACTTCTGACAATGTTACGGTGCTTTACAAATCATCAGGGAAATTTAGTATGCGCGTCAAACTAAACGTTTCTTATGTTTTATTTCACATATGGTTTTGAAACATTAAAAACAATTTCTGGATATCATCATAACATGTATTGTATCAATTATTTTTATGTTGACATTAGAACATTATTTCACTATTTTACTGCCTTTAAAACTATTTATGTCATCTATATTTACAACGTCAAATTTCATAAACTTTTTAGAAATATCTTAAAAACGCATAAACCATTTAATGTCACGTAGTACCAATGATATTGGAATAAAATTGAGTAACGACATTTTAAACCCTGCAGTTACTAAGCTTATAAATCAAATATGTTTTATTATAAAATTAAGTAATAAAACTTTAGTATTAATAATAAATATTATAACGTATCATGATAATTATGATAAACGTTAGTTAACTATTTTCTATTACTTTTCTATTCTATGGTTTCATTAAAACATATTTTATAGAAACAAATTGATAGAGAATGATTGTTTCAGTCATTTTCAGGGTTTTTTTCAGAAAATATATTTACATCGGTTAACTAAGAAAATACAGTTTTTTTTTAATTTAAAATATAAGAATAATCAGTAACAACATGGTGGTAAAATATATAGGATAAAATAAGCATTCAAATTAATTAAATAAGAAAATTAGGTTTTTTTTTTAATTTAATGGTTAGCGTTTCTTAATATTTACGTTAATGTATCATTTGATTATAATATTTTAATATTGTTATAACCGTAGTACTTTAAACTTGGTTTTTAGTTTATAATAAGCTTGTTTTATATTTTCATCAGGTATCTGACACGATGCGAAAAGGGATCTTGGACGTCTCCTTGTACGAAGGACATGAAAAGGAGTTGATGTTAGGAGCACTGTCTAGTTTAGCTGGATCTGGTATTTGGCTTTTACTTGCAACCGCTCTAAAGCTTCCCATTTCAGGAACGCATTCAATCGTCGGTGCAACTGTTGGCTTTTCACTTGTCTGCAGAGGAACTGCAGGAGTAAATATAGCAATTAAATTAAATATGTTCTGAAAAAATAATTGTGTTAAAGAAAGATTTACTCATTGTAATTTTAAAATATATTGTTAATAAATTACTTAGTTATTACTAAGTTTTTTTTTGTTTTCTTCAATGGGATTCAAGTTTTAAGTTTTTTTTCGAACTATATGAAAGAAACTTTTGAAGTTTTAATCGTAATTAAATTAAATTCTTTTAAAAATGCTGATTGTAGTTGAAACAAGTATAATTATAAGTTTTTAAATTTAATTTAATTAATTTTCGAAGTAAAAGAGTATTATTATATTATCCATAAAATTAAACATTTCCTAAAACAATTATATTTTCAATGTTTTTTTTTTAATTATTTAAACTAGCTTAATATACTTAATCAAAATATTTTAAAATAATTAAAAAAGTTGTTTTACAGAAATTACATATTTTTGCATGCATCAAATTAAAGTTTTATTATATTGAATTTTATTTAAAATTAAAGAAATGTAGTTACGGTTGAAAATAAAAAAATATATTTTAGGAATAATACAGTCACTTTTAATATGATTTTACATTTTTCTCATTGTATATTTATTCTTTTATAATCAAAATTATTAATTGGATCAATCAATTTTACAGGTCAAGTGGATAGCACTAGGACAAATCGCGGCATCGTGGTTCGCTAGTCCAATTCTTAGTGGAACAATGTCAGCTATTATTTATTGGTTGATTAGAAAATTCATTCTACGTTCTAACAAACCTCTTGAGAGAAGTCTCAATGTTTTGCCTCTAGTATATGGTCTGACTGTTACAGTTAATGTCATGTCAGTCGCTTTGGATGGACCTAAGTGTAAGTTTTTTTAATATTGTTTATTTATTATTAATTTGGTATTTCAGTCTAAAAGAATAGGATAAATAACGGAACCAAATTATTAACAAATTATATTACATTAAAATTACAATCAAATTTATTTAATTTTAAAATTTAAAATAATAATATTTTTAATTTATAACTTTTTTTCGTTTTAAGTAGATTATACTTCTCAAATGTATGATATAATTAGAAAACATTAAAAAAGATTAGTTCGTTTAAAATAATGGTAGTAAGTGGTTTAATTGTTAGTTATGCATAAAACTCTTTCCAAATCGTAGTAAAAATAATTACTTGGGTAACAAAGTATATTGCATTTTTCGCACGATCATAAATTTCTAACAAACTGACAGCCATTACGTCAATGCAGACTTTACTTCTACAATTTTGTAAATTGTAAAATATCTCAAGATAATATTAAAAGTGTAATCTGGTACTACAAACACATATACATATGATTAAACAAAATGATAATCCTGTTACTTTGTAAAAGATGATTAAATTTATATATTAATTGTATAAATATATTTAAATTATAAAGTAATGCATAGCTATTTAAAACTTTCATTGAATTAAAATTTAAATATGAATATTCCAATATATATTTGATATATAAAAAAATACATGTAACATTTATTACATTTCTCATAACATTTGATTTCTTGTTTATATAATAAGAAACAAATTATATAAACATAATTTATTGAGCGTTTAATTTTTTTTTTTTGCAAACATTAATTAAAGTTAAATTTCAGTATTAAAATTAGACTCGATGCCTTGGTGGGGCTGTGTGATAGCTGCCCTAGTATTTGGAGGGTCTACAGCTGCGTTTGTTTGGGTTTTTATGGTTCCATCGCAGCGCAGGAAGATAATAGCTTCACGTGCAGCTGAAAACAATGTCAATGGTGCTATCACTGGTGCTGACAACCGCAAATTTAACATGGATGAAACGAATGTTGAACAAAAGGAAAGTACAGTATTGGCTGTAATTATTCAGCGCGAGACCAATACCGAAACAGCGACGAATTCGTTAGGTCCTCCTACAGCCTTGACTTCGGTTGAGCCCAAATTGCGGGGTAACAGTAGTGCGAGTCCGCTTCTTCAACTAGATACAGCCGACAATGAAGATGAACCAGATGATGCTACGGTTAATGTTGGCGAGGAAAATGCAGATGTATCGAAATTATTTGCATTTCTTCAGGTGTTGACCGCTGCATTTGGTAGCTTCGCACATGGCGGTAATGATGTTAGCAACGCTATTGGACCTCTTATTGCACTTTGGGCTATATACGCAGAAGGTTCTGTTCGTCAAGAGGCTGAAACACCATTACTCATACTGCTGTATGGCGGTTTAGGCATTACTGCAGGTCTATGGGTTTGGGGTCGAAAGGTCATCGAAACGGTTGGTCAGGACTTGGCCAAAATTACGCCAACTACTGGTTTCACTATCGAGGCAAGTTCTCATTTAAATAAAATTCAAGAATAACACATATTTTATTGAAAAACAATAAATTATGTGGGTATTATATTTAATAAAGTTCAAATTTTATACAAATTTAATTGTAGACTAGTTTAATTTATTTAAAAATTTGATAAATGTGATATTTTTTCTTTGTCCAAGTTATCAAATTATATTTAAATATTTTGAATATTCATTTTCAAATATCTTTTGTATGTTATAATATTTTTTATCGTAAACATTTTTTGTTCTTCTGTATTTAAATTTATTTTATATTCTTTAATTTGTATAAATATTAATACATTTATTATCTTATACTAAATTATAGAAATATGAAAATAATTAACATTGTAATTAAAGAATTTATATCTAATAATAGTAAATATATTCTATTATATACTCATGGGAACCAAATTGTTTTACATTTTACATTTTTTAATTGCAAAGATTAACAATAAAGCATATTATAATTATGTTTGTAATGTTTATATTGTTATTAATGATATTGTAAACTGATATTTAAATTGAAAATAAACTTTTTCTGTGTCAAATAATCCAATCAATGTCAAAGTATTCATGTCACCCTTAATGTTTTTAAAAAAATTCTAATCATAATAAATTTATACTTTAAAGGTGGGAGCGGCAGTAACTGTGTTGTTGGCAAGTAAGGCTGGTTTACCTGTGTCAACAACTCACTGTAAAGTTGGCTCCGTGGTGTGCGTTGGTTGGGCTTCTCTGGGTGGTGAAGGCGTTTCCTGGGATCTCTTTCGCAACATAGCTTTTGCCTGGCTCGTTACCGTACCAATTGCTGGTGCATTGTCTGCCGGCTGTATGGCAATTTTCCGTTCGATCATTAGCTTATGATAATGCGGATGTCAACGTTCCTTTTGCTACTCTCTTATGTCAATAATTCGCGTGGCAACTCACAAACATTTGCATGCGTGAATCGCAACCTAGATATCATAGCATTTTATTACGCGCCTACGACTTTAAACTCGCGAAATCCCCACTTCTTCTTATCATATCAATCAGAATCTTTTATCATCTGTATATCTTTTAATTTTAAGATATTCCAAATATTAACATAAGTTAACATTTTAATATAAAATATTCATTAAAAGAACACTAATTGAATTTTATTAACATGGAAATAAAATTTCAATTGTTATAGTTTTAACTATTATTAAGTTTTTTTATTGTAAATCAGTGAAGTTAAATAAATTTTTGATGCATTTTTATATAAATTTGAAACTACTATAAGAAAAATATGTTTTACAAATAATAAAGTTATCTAAGTATATATTTGTTTAAAATAAATCTTATTAATTCGTTTAGTTAATATAAATGAGATTCAAACTGATGTATGAAGTTATATATTGTTATGTATTATACTAATTAATTTAAAGATATTTACAGAACCATATTATATTTTAAATTTTAAATGACAAGTGTTAAAGTTCTCAAATTTTATTTTTGCAATTTAATTTAAAATCTGTATATATCTTTAAATTATTAAGAAATATAATAAACATGTATATTATATTTGTAACTTTTTATATTCAGATTTTCAAAATAGTCTATAATAACACATAATATTGTCTTAACTATGTTTACATTAACTAAAAATCTTAATAATAAGTATGAACTAAAAATTATAATATCGTTTATTACTATCAAGTATTAGAAAATTTATAGTTTGGTTAAATTAATATTCGTATTAGTTTACGATGTTTAGTCAAAATTGCCAAAATTTGATAAAAAGTTAAATTCTATTAAATTTCTCAGTAATTTTATTTTTAAGGCTTTTTAATCAACATTAGTAATATATTATTTTCGTGATAATTCTTATTTATAAAATGATTTGCAACGAACTCTTATAATACCATTGTAATAATAAATCAAAATATTATGTATTATTAAGATTAAAAGTTTTAAATTTCCTTCTCGTAGAAATTTATTTGTAAAAATTTACTCTATAATATATGTTAATATATTATAATATAATATATTAAAAAAATTAATGTTTTTTAAATATGTTTATAATTGTCTTACATGTATTCATTTACATCATTGTCAACAATAAATTAAGCAAATTAATATCTCTTATTATCTTTAAAAATTCAATTTTAAATTATTAAATCATTTTTTCGAATTATTTATATAAATTTTAGAAATTAATTTCTACCAGAATTAATAGTATATTAAATTAAGGAACTCGTTTAAGTCTCGGTAATCGTGAATTTTATCAAATAAAATATGATCTTAATTCTAAGATATTTTTGTTACAAAATAATAAGTTTTTATAATCTTAATTACTTTAAAACATTTGCGAGCAATCGAAAATGAAATCGATTATATTTAATAACATTAAATATTAATTTTAATGAAAACGTTACTTCTATCTTTGTTTATAAATATAATAGTTCGATAATGGTGGAAACAGCAGCTTTCATTAAAATTTAATACAATCGATTTCAAACAACAATTTGAATAAGTAAAATTCATCTTACTGAGATTCGAACTTATTTACACTGAATTGAATAAACTGTGTATGTAAATACGTTTTATATATTCTGCTACATTTTCTATGAAACTTTTAGTTTAAGCAATTTATTGAAGGAGCTGGGATTTGTGTGTTTATGGTTATCAAATAGACATTTATGTGAGAAGAAAGTATTTAATGAAAGAAAGTATTGAAGAATTAAAAAAAAAGAAAAAAAAAATAAATACTGAAAAGGCCACTGGAATGTGAAACCAAAAATGAATACGCAGCCTACTAATTTCTGCTCTCAGAAATAATGAAAAAGATAAATCATAAAGCATTCTTGTGAAGTGTTTTGTTTGTGCGGTGTTTGAATAATGTTAAGTCAGCGGGCGTTATAATCTCAATAGATTTTAGGTCATTAAGCATTATTCAGCGCCATAACAACGCTTTGTTGTTGTTGTTGACAATTCAAAATCAGTACACAGTTTGATCTGTGTTGTTATAGAAATAAAACATGGTGCAAACATGTAATTGGTTGACTTCTATTTTTTTAGTTCATGGATTGCATTTCGTCCTCAACGATTTCCTTTTTATTCAAGCATTTATTGCTACAATTAAAGAGTAAAATTAGATTTCTGTTTACTAACATAGATCTTTTATAAAAATGTAATTCAAATTAAATTTATGCCTCAGTGTATTTAACAATTCAATTAAGTCATAAAACATATTCTAAAACATTTATAAATATGTTTTATAAATGTTACGGTCATACGGTCTATCATTGGATAGTTCGGATTCAACTTTCGCTTCTTTATATTTATACGAAATTTATTATATAAATGCGGAAGTTGTTATTTCTATCCATTTCATTTCAATTCTAATTATACTTAAATTAAATTCTTTTATTAAGTTATAACTGCATATAGGTCTATTTAAAATATAGCGGAGATTTTAATAAGCTTTTTTAAACGATCAATTCTGATTGTTTAATCACGACTTAACAAGAAAAAAGCGTATCCATGGTTAAGAAAGCTCCCTCGTTTAAACAC
>JABFQC010004893.1:0-12183 GCA_022817085.1 Psilanteris sp. ZL-2020
TCGGATTAAATCTCTTATGTATAAAACAATAATTTTGTAATGGTAAGAGGAAAACAATTGTTCATTTTTTACATGTTATAAAATTAATGATCATTAATGATATGAATTAATATAACAACGAAAAAATATTAATAGAAAATGATTTACAAGTAATTAATTAATTATTTTAAAAATAAAAATATAATTCGTTTAAAATTATTTATTTATAAATCTATATATTACATTTAAATTAACGATTAATTATTATTTTATTTTAGAATATGATATGTAATATATTTAATGATTCTTACTACTACGAGGCATACTATAATTTATTCACTCCAAGCTAGAAATAATCAATATGACAAATTCAAAATAAATTCTCGTTGTTTCATTTACAAAGTAAAAGCTTTATTTAAATTATAAGGAGAAAAATATTTCATTCAATTATAGTCCATCACTAGGGACTACACTACTTTTTCCTCTCTTTCTGGCAGTATATGAATTCCGCGTCGGAAAAACGACATGTCTTTTAAGGGTATTCGAAAATCGATCCACTATTAGTTTCTTCATAAGAATGGAATCACTGGTCAGCTGGCCACCTAACGGAATAGGTAGAAATCAGAAGTGGCTATGTCGTCACTGTGAAGTTAGCACCTCAAATTCGGAAAATTTAAAATCTAGTTGGAGTTCAAGGTAGATATATAAGAGTTCTAGAGTTCTTTAATATATTTTAAATGGTTCCGATAATGAAATAAAAGAAATCTACTGTTGAATAAATCGGGTGCTAACCTCACGCTCAGCCCAGTGACTTTGACTATATTTTGTTTAGCCTATTAACTGTCCAAGTATAAGGCTCCAATCATTGGGTAACATAACCTGTACGTTTGACATGAAATTCATAATAATTATCTGTAATTATTACTACAGATAATGTAAATGTATTGAATGTTAATTAATGTTATTTAATGATTTATGTGTCCTATATTTTTAATGTATATAATCATAATTTTCTAAATGCTAATTTCTAATAAAATATTTATTAATTAAAATTGTAGTACTTATATACATAATTTATAAAATTAATAAGTCGTTTTTATCATAATTATTTTGTTTTTATTATAATTAATAGTCGTATATAAAAAAATTATCATTTTTTCATAATTATTTTAATATATTTTATTGTTTTATTATTATAAATTTATTTAAATAAAGACATAAAGATTATTAAAGAAATAAATTTATTAATATAGAACAAATTTTTAATTACATGAGATATGTATATCCGACGCTCATATTGTCTCTGTAATAAATGAATTTCATATATTGACCATTATGTTGAAAATGGCGCGTCAAACGTCGCATGTTGAACATTGTGAAACATAACCCCATATTATTCATATGTCTGTAGGATCTTGACAATGTAACAGATTACGACTGTAATATATACGTTTAATATTTAAAAAAGTGAATGGTTTTAATAATGAATATAATTAATAACAATAATTTTAATTGTGTCTTTAATGTGTAGTTTGAAAAAATGAGCAGCGGTATTTCTTCAAATTGTACGTCCGGGTAGAAAACGAATTTAGAGAAGTTACATTTTTTTGCATTCCGTGAGATGAAGCTGTAGCGAAATTATGACAAATTTCGTCGGGACGGAAAGATATTAAATTAAAAAGGACCCATCAGTTTTATGAGAAACATTTTGCATAGAAATATCTTTATTTCGTAATACTCTTTTGTAAATCAATCATTTTACTTGAGAATTTAATTATAATTTTAATTATATTTTTAAATCCTTTCATTTCATTTTAATGTTATCCATTTTAATTAAGTTTTAATCCAGTTTGATGCGTATGAAGTATTTGAAGTATCTATTAATATAGGTTATGTTTTCTACTTTCGACTACTCTTATGCCATCTACAAGAAAATGATTATTATGTGAAACGATTCAAAGTATCCGTTGGACAGGGCTGATTATGATTATTAGATAAAAGCTCTAGAGATCCTGTAAGTAATTTGAATAGTTCCGACATTTTAACCATAAAATTTGGATTTTAAAAATCGCGCGTCCTACCAATCCACTACACAAAAAAATGTATAAATTCAGTAAAAAGTTCTGATATGAGTTCTGTACTGTTCTTTAATAGTTCTAATGATATATAAAAACAGATTTTAAATCTACATAAATAAAGTTCTGTAAATTTTAAGATCCTAATTTAGTCATAAGATCAGAAAATAAGAATAAAATATAAGAAAGTGTACAACAGTTCTAATGATAGATTTGCACTTTCCGAGAATACTTCTGATGAGATATCAAAACAAATTTTGAATCTATTTTAAAGACATGGCCTAACATTTCTGTACTGTTTTAAATTTTTCAAACGTTGATTATTTTTAAACAACTGACTCATCTACTAAATCTGCCTAATGTTTCTCCCAGTCCTGCTCGCATCTGACAACAGTGGTTTTGATCGTGTAATTCCTCCAACTTTTCGTCTTTTGGTGCGCCAGAACGCTCTTTATCCTCAAATTTAAACTACGGCTCAACACGAATTCTGTGTTGTTAAGTTGCAGATTTCTTTTGAATAAAATAGTGGAATAAAATTACCCGCAAATACACTTTACTGGGCTCAAAGTAGATATTTTCAGTACTAAGAAAAAAGTACTTTATTTGTTTACCACACACTCAAAATTTAAGGTTAGACACACTACTGTCTTGCATGTGTGCATAGTGGAAGTATCATGGTGCGCACTCAATTTGATGCACAGTAGCAACCATTCAAAACTGCGTCTCAAAAGCACAATACAATGTGGCGATAATGAGAATCGGATCTATGTATAGTGTTCACCGTAAATCCATTCAGATTATGGTTACAATTGACAGATGACGGATGAGAAAAAAACAACGCGTTTTTGTAAACAATAACATTGTTTAAATAGTAAACAAAATAGCCGCCTGTCTCCAAAACTGGCGTTAAATAAAGTTTTATGTATATTGTGTTGTTAATCAGGTTGTTAAATTATAATATTTCTTTCAATATTTGTTTAATTACATTTCATATTATATTGCTTGTTGTGAATACATTAAATAACTATCTGTTTGAATGTAGCGCTATCACTGCGCTTTTGTGTCGTAATTTTTATTGGTTGAAAGAATTCGTGATCATCGTGCGCAGTGCTTCACCTATATATTTCTACTATGTATGTCTGTTACCATTCAAAATTCCACGAATGGGGTACCGTTATAGCCATCTTCGAAGAAACAGTGACAACTTATTCCAGGTCCAAAAATAAACTTTCACTACTACTTTTATTATCTAGAGATATCAAAACAAGTAGGTTAAATAAAGACAATAAAAGTGAAAATAGATTTTAGTAAACTATTTTAATAATAAATAAAGCATACATCAAGTTGCATCGAAATTGAAACCAAAACAAAACGAACATGAAACGAGAATAGAAACCAATCTGAAACGAAATTAAAGATTGTAATTTCCCTCCAGCTGTGCATGAGTGTTATATTTTTTTTATAAATCAATCCAGCTATTCTTTACTGACGTAGGAATGGATTCCAAAAAGAGAATCAAGATTTTATATGAATTTATTTATTGAGTTCTATCTGAAATCATATTTCTTATGCGACGACTGCGCGAGCACCGATATAACGCCGTTCGCGCAGGCAAGTATAGTCGACATATTTCGAAAAATAAAATTTTCTAAACAAAGAAAATATAACACATGCAATATGAAAAAAAATTACCTTAAAAAGATAAACCAAAGATGAGCCACGGTGTGTGATACCCGTTATCTCTAAAACGTTCATTTGTAAAAATTTGTTAAAAAAAGATGTAAAATCTAGTAATGAGTCAATATAATAAATTAAAAATATAAAATCAACTTTTTAAAAACTAATCAGAATATTAACTTATATTAACAGTAAATATGTTTTAATTATACAATAAATTTGTTTAAAAATTCTTAAGCAAAATATTCTTGCCGATCCGCCTTTTTTAAATACGTATATACAAAGTAATTTCTGGTGAATGAATTATGTATATACTTATATAAATTACAATATTAATTAATTATTATTTTATTGTTATAGACTTCTTAATTAACAATTTCATTATCAAATAGATTAAACATTCGGCTTTTGTTGAACTATCCATTTATCGAATACAAAAGGCGGATCACCAAGTGTTTTCTGCTTAAAAATTTTTAAACAAATTTATTCTATAATTAAAAAATATTTACTGTTAATATAAGTTGATATTTTAATTTGCTTTTTAAAAATTTATTACATATATTTTTAATTTATTATATCGGCTCAGTACTAGATTTCACATTTTTTATAAGCAAATTTTTACAAAAGTACTTTTCAGGGATAACGAGTCATACACCGTGGCTCGTCTTTGGTATACCTTTTTATAGTATATTTTTTTTTCATATTGCATTTGTCATATTTTCTTTGTTTAGAAAAATATATATTTACTATATGTATGTATACGTGTTTGTATTGATAAAGAAAATAAAAACAAATATTTTAATCTATAGCAAATATTATACAAAGTATAATATAAATTACTTACTATAATTAAAACTTTCTGGAATAATTATATAAAATTGTGACGTTCGGATTTATAGAAATATATAATAATTTAATAATAATTTACAAATGTCCCTATCCGGGTGTCATTTATATTTCGGATTTACTTATCACTAAATTTAATAGCAAAAATAAATAAATATGCTACAACACTATTCGGACAGCGTTTACAATAATCATTCACATATGTATATATTGAGGGTTCGTTATGTCAGGATTCAATCCGAAACGTTCACAAAAATAATAAAATTTAATTTTGCGGCATTTATTTATTATTGTTTATACTTTAATTTTATTTTAAATAAAAATAATTTAATAATTTAATTTAAATAAGAAATTTAATTTTAAATCAAAAAACTAATTTTATTATTCTCTGATTGTGATTAATCAGAATTCTGTGTATGATGTACTAAGCATCCAAATCAGAAGTATTGCATCATTTTAATCACAACGAAAAAGAAAACAAAATAAAAATAATATAAAAGAAAAGAATGTCTTCTTGTCTGACATGTTTAATTTTAATGGAAAACAAATATTTAACAAGTGTTTTCATGTTCATCTTATTTTATTAGTGAAAATACGTGAATAATTCTAAATTCTCTTTACAAAGTAACGTCTTATTAAATTAATGAAACAAAAAAAATAAAATAAAGGCTAAAGTCAAGTCTCGACTTAGAATATTATGATTTAAATAATTTTAAATCTAATTTATGACGCATTAAGAAACATTAACTTAAGAAACTAGAAATTAGTCTAAAGTAACACTTGACTTTTTATAATCTAAAATTAAATTGTTAAATTGATACGTTAATTTATCTAAAGTCATATTTTTGACTTTTAATTCATCAATCTCAGTTTATAAAAAACTTATGATCTAATGTCCCGCCGCATTATAATAATTGGACTCGCCGCGAGGAACAAAAACCTATTGAATTTACTGAGCCATTTAAGTAAAAAATTAACTAAATTAAACAATTAAATAATAAATTTATATACATGACTATTTACTTCAACAGTTCCCAAACTGCTGACTGCAACAGTATAGCTATTTACTTCAATAGTGTAAATTTTCGGGTTTTTTCGAAACTATCAGATATGAAGTCGTAACGTTATCACATTACCAATGTCAAAAAAGAAACTTCAATGTCATCATATAGATTTTCGAGACCCTGGATGAGTTATCTGGATCATGATAGGTTTTGTAGGTTTATATTTAAAAATAATAAAGAAAATATATATATATATCTTTACCTCTATATATGTATGTATATGTATATAAGCCTCAGGGTTAACTGTTCGCGATTTTAAACTAGATTAAATAAAATTTATTATCACTTGTATGAGTCCTCCCTCGCTCCTCTGATCACTCGTATTCACATCATTTCATCATTTGACTATTCGTTCCACCTGAGCTTTGTGAATGATTCGACCACGGACGATATCTGGTGACGACCGCCGTTTCGGGCGAATCCTCAGCCAAAAAGCGTCCCATTCAGCTCAACCGAATGAGAAATCTGCGATGCAGCCCTTTGAAGCGCCAACAAACGCTCACCTCAAGTGACTTAAAGGACCTCCGTACACCCGCCGTTTCGGGCGAAATGTCTCGGGTCCCGCCGCCACTCTCTCAGGTGCAAAACGGGGTTTGCCCTTATTGCCAGCCGTTTCGGGCTAAACAATAATGGACAACGTTGTTGTCGGCCGAATTAACCTCCCAGAGGAAAACTCTGCCATTTCGGGCAAAAGTCCACAAGCGGGAAGGAGCAGACCAGAACAATATTGATCTACTAATATTAATTCATTATTAATTTAGTTTTATTTTTACTCAAAAGAATTCAACTTCTATATCCATGTTTCAAACAATTCTTTCATGTTTTGCATTTTAATATTTTATTTTGAATTTATTTGTTTGATTTATTATTATTATTAATTATTATTAAATTGTTTGGTTAATTGTTATTTCTTTAGTTTCATGAACCTTCATGAAACTTCATGAACCATCATGGCGGTTCTCCAACCGATTTGCAACTCAATCGATGTCGGTAATATAGGGAATGGTAAACTTAACATATAAGGTTAACGTAAAATTACCGTCAGATAACCAATTCCTAAGTATAAAACTTGGCAGAAATCTGCCTTTCCACAATTATAATATAATTATGTAATAATATTGATTATTATTTGATAGTTATATATTATATAAACATTTTATTTATATAATGTATAATTTATATAAACTGATTATTTTATCTAAGTAATGAATGTTCAAAAATACAAAATTAAAATTATACAGACACATTCTTGTAACCATCATAAATGTATACAGCTCATAATTTTATCATTTTTATAAATATCTTTTAGATGAGGAGTAAAGTCGTTTTTGTTGCCAAGCGAAACAGTTTATTTTACTAATGAAAAGATTTTTTCAATATAAAATTTTTTGTTCAATATATAAATAATGTTCAAATTATTTATTCTGCTGTAGTAACAAAATTTTTGTTTGAAATAATTTATTTTATATTATATAAATCTATTTATCATTTTATTTTACATTTTATAATTTATTGAAATATCGGAATGCTTATTATTTTTATTCATTATATGCAGCATCTGTCAGAGGAAATTCGCCGAGGCGCCATCTGTGCGAGTTTGGCTGAACTGTTGGCAGCTACATTTTTCAATCTGTTTTATCGGTTTCATAGCAAATGTCAGAAATGAAATAATGAAACGAGTTTTCGAATTATTCTTATACTACATAGTATTTTGAGAAGTGTTTGTGATGTCGCTTATCAAAATTTAATCAGGAATGTGCCTATACTCGTTTTTTGTGTGATAATATCATAATTTTATTAATATTATTCAAAATACGATGAAGGTATACTAAGTTAAATTTTTTTTTCTATTTTTGCTGAAATTTCGATTTACGCACATTTCTGCACTTGCAAGGATTCATTTCCTAAAATTTCATACAATTCGGTTCATTTTTGTGGTTGTAATTCGAAAACTCGTTTCTCATGTGACAGGTGTTTATGGAGAACCGCCTTAAGCCTCGTGTACACGCTCTACGCTTATTGGCTAGTCAGTTTCTAATTTTACCGATAGACGGCGCACCAAAGAGAATATGGTGTTCTATCAGGGAGATCCCTAGGGAGAAAAAGAACTCCCTTGGAAATAATACAAGATGTTTCTCTCCCAAGAGAGACAACACATATTTCTGTCCCTCAAAATAGGAAATAAAAACTTTTTATGTGCACGGGTTACAAAAATACTTATTTTGCAAAATCATGTAACTTTTTAAATTGAGCCCAATGACTCAATACCTATTGCTATTATGATGCTATCGATATTCTAAATGTCCAATAGGGCTGGTTAAATTACTTTATTAAATTTATAGTTAAGTCAAATCGCCTTGGAACCAGTAATTCTACAAAGAGATGGACCAACCTCAAATAACTTTTTTAAGGCCATAATATGTGAAAAATTCGACCAAAAACCTTCATATCGTGCACATTGATAATGATAATGTTGAATGTTCATTAGAACCTTTTTGTTAAACATATTTACATTTCTACATATGGAATATTGTCATGCGAGACGTTGCGTCGAGCGCCAGGTCGAACACATCAATGCAACTTAACAACAAATTATGATAACTTTTACAATTATTGATATTTTGGTTTGTAACTTTGTCAAAATTTGCTTTATACCTTAACGAATAAATTTCTCGGTAGAAGTCTTTTGGTAATTAATTTTCCCTCGACACTTTTAATTAGAATGTACAAATGCATATATATGAATGTGGACTGATTATTTATTAAATATGTTTTTATTTAAGTAATAGTAAACATAAAAAAATATTTATTTAATAAATAAATGCGCCTTTTTATGCTAAGATTTCAGTATTAATAAAAATTTAATTTGAATTATTGTAATTTTTATGAAAATCCCAAACTTTGGAAAATTATTGTCTAACATTTTCAAGTCCATGGTTATTGAATCCGGGTCTTTAATTCTGTATTTAATATATTCTACAATAATACATGCATAAGCTAATAAGTAAAGAAATGTATTTTTAATACACTGTTTATATTTTAGACTATTTATATTATTTGATTTAATTTAGGGTTTTATCTTTATATCTTTATAAGATCACGGTGTTGTTGTCCTTGTTATATTTATAAGAAAATAACGTTAAGTTTAATTTTTATAGTCAAGTGTTTCAACATTGATTGAATGAATAACCGAACACGTTTGACTTTTCGATTGCACAGTATACTAATCTAGCTTCCTTACTTATACCGAAAACAAATATAATTTCTCATGAGATACAACGATAATTCTTAATTTTTCCTTTTCGTTTACCGAACGCTACAGGCGCGATAGTATATAATAAAAACATAATTGTGATTGTGTAATTCGTAAAAAATGAAGGAAGTTAAATGAACATTACCTAAGCAAGACAGAGAAAATACTAGGTGCAGTATCGAAACTCTAGCAAAGAGTTGCGTGTCGCAATTCATCGAAACTTTTGGCTTAACCGGTCGTCTATCGCGACCCTTGATAAATCTGTTCGTTGTGTCAGCGTTCGTTACCCAGACACTGACAAATGTTTTCCATAGCTTTAACTGTAACTTCCGTTGTGTTGCTACTTACTACCAAGGCGAACTAACAATCGTATGAAGTCACGTATGAAATTATGTAAGAAAATTCGTATGAAATAAAGTATGAACATTTTTGCAGATTAGATATTAAAAATTCAATAGAAAAATTTACTTAATAAGCGCTTGTAAAGAAGTATATGAACGAAAAGTATTATAAAATTATAAAAAATCATCAATTTATTTGTTTAATAATAATAATAATTAATATTATGTTTATTTGCAAATTACCAGGTATTACATAATACCCATTGTCTTAATAATAACAACTTCTAGAATGGATCACAAAAACTTAAAATTTTAACTTATAAGTTGAGACACGTAACCATATTGTATTGTGCCTCAAACCACAGAAATAAACAGTTTCCCATTTCGTAAAAAGATTTTTACCGTTAGTTCTAAATTTACATAAAAAATGTACAAATTTGACACTTTTCACAAAAAGACTAGGCTAAATAAAGTGGATAGGAGAGGAAGAAAGTAAACAAAAATTTTAAAATTGACCAAAAGACAATGGTTTAAACCTCAAGGATCACAAAATTTTGTGAAATTTCTTTCTAATTTAATAATCTTTTTTGCTTAGGGTATTAAAGATAAAAATATATTAAAATTAACTCTGTTTATCAATGATTAAATTCTCGCTGTATCCAATTAAATGGACTGGCCATGTGGTTACGTGTCTCAACTTGAATATTGAAATTGGAAGATTGGAGGTTGACTCTCGAAGTTATTATTGTTAATACTTTATTCAGCCTAGGTTTGCCAACCACACTTCATAATAAAGTATTTTGTTTACAAAACACGATCGCAACCAATAGAAATAACGCGTATAATACAGACAATAAATGACATACTTTATTATAAAGTATGATTAGCAATAATAGTTGGGAACGTTAGCTCAGCCATATCTTATTTTATATGTTATTTTTTTGAAAGAAAATATAAAATTAATACTTTACCTTTTTTAATGATTTAAAGATTCGCGTAATTCAGAATAAAGGAACAATTTATAACGTAAGTATGAACAATAATATTTTAAGTAATATTAATTTTTTAATTATTATAAATTTAATTTTCAATTTTGACAGATTCTTGCCCACTGTTCAAGCATAGCAAAATGTAAATTTATAGATTCATAACTACATGTTAAATTAATGCAAAGTGGCTGCAAATATAAAGTATTTGTTTATCAATTGAATTATTAATTAATTTGGTAGTTATCTTATAATTTATATATTGAGTTTCTGATTATTTTTTTGTTTCGCTAGTGTGCATTAGATGATTGTATTATATCATATGTTATAGAATATTATTGTATGCATCATATGTTACATCGACAATGATTACAAAAATAATATCGATCAGGATACTAAAGTAGTTTCCAAGTGTAATATTTATCTTACATTAACTAACAATGATTGATACGTACCAGATAAAATTTGTTTGATTTCAATAACAAATTATTGAACTCCTAAATTATGTAATATGTAATGTGAAAACATTTTCTAATGCGTATAATATTTAAGAGATAATTTACATTCTGTTTATAATAAATTTATAAGGAAAATTTAAAACTCTAATAAATATAGAGTAAAAAATGATCATAGAAATTAATATTAATATACGTTACAAAGTTTTATAAACATATATTTCTAACATAAAGTTAGTTTTGTTTACAATTTATGTTTCCGGTTATTTCAATACAAGTTATGTTAATATACATATAAATAAGAAATGAAATTTGAAGAATTATTTATTGACTTGACGGAACAATATAAATAGACAATATGCAGAAACTATTTTCATTGTCTGATGCAAATTTATTACAACAATTTAACCAACATCGGTATCATTAAATTATATTAAATTCTCCTAGATAGTTCTAGTTTATTAAACATAGTTATATTATAATAAAAATGAATATAAATTTATATTTCAATTTCTCAAAAAATTTGTATACAATAGTTACACTGTGGCCAAATCAAACACATTTTATAAAGTATTTTGTACGTATTATAATATTTCACAATTTAGTATGGAAATCAACGTTACAATTAGTAAGTTCATAATTTTAGAATTAATATTTTTTTATAATTCTTAAACGAATAATTCATCTTCATAATTTCCTACAAAATACTATAAATGTTTATACTGATCTTAGCGTACATGTCAAAAATGATTCAATTGCACCAGACGATCAACCCAATGTTGTTAGTACTTGGTGATCATTACTTGGATGGGTTACCGTTCTTCAAAAAAGTTTTATGCTAATAAGTATAATTTGTTTATGTGTATGGGTGAGTTGTAAGTAAGAATAGTATGTCAAGAATATGAGAATATGAGGAAGTGTACGAGAATATAATTTTTTGACCTACCTACTAAATTTGACCTAAGCGTTAATGCATTTCAGTTTTGAGATGGCGCTGTAATCCATAAAAATAAACAAAGAAGTTGGATAATAGTGATTTCTCGAGAAATACACATCAAATAAAATAAATAAAAATGTGTTCATTTTTTTTACAAAAGCTATTATAAAATTCAATATGCTTATCAAAATAAATACTTTTAGCGTTACCCAGGAACAACGACGTTGACGTAGTATTAATTTGTTCATTAATCAGATGATCATATCAGATGTTCAAATTGTTAGCCGTTTTTTTTTGCCAATAATCCGTCTTGACAATATCAACAGTCGGTGATAAAAGGCTTCGATAGAATTTATTAAACAATTTGCAAACATTACTTCACATTCATCAATGATTCTTTGCAATTGGTCTAAATTATTTGGTTTAGTTTGAAAAAGCGGATCTTCGAGATATCCCCACAAAAAAATCCAGAGGTGTTAAATCTGGTGATCTAGCAGGCCACTCAATTGCTCCTCTTTGACCGATCCATCTGTTTGGAAACACTGTATTTAAGTACCCACGAACATTACG